>QZLH01000314.1:2937-64348 GCA_003833135.1 Oehlia diaphana | reverse complement strand
AAAAAAAATTTTTTTTTTTTTTTTTAAAAAAAAAAAAAAAAAAAAAAAAAAAATGTTGTATATATAAATAATGAATGAATATATATAAATTATATATATAGGTATATATATAAAAAAGTTATTAAAATAACAAAAGGGTCCATTGGACCATTGGAATTTTCTCAATTTCTCCCAAAATTGCGAAAAAAAAATAGTAATAATAATTAAGATTAAAGTAAAAGAAAAATGCAAAATTAAAATCTATAAATGCAAAAAAAAATGAATGATGCAAGAAATGAATAGTGAATAAATGCAAAATATTACAAGTGAGAAAGAATGTTGTAAATGCGTGTATGCGTGTGTGTTATTATACATATCATGCTATACAATGTGAAAAAAAAAAAATAATTTTTTTTTTTCGAAATATATATATATATATATTTTTTTTATATGAAAGTTGAAGCTTGAACCCATAATTTACTTGGATCTCTAATACTCGATTCATCAAAGAAAATATGATTTGTAGATGGTATAAAAGAATATTCAAGAACTTGATCAGGATTAGCGGTACTAAAAGCTTTTCTAACGGTAAAAGTTAACATAGTGTTGGTCGGCATATCTTTTGGGAAATCTGGTTCATTATTTAATTCCAATGTATTAAAGTTAGTTTTTAAATCGAATCCTCGTTTCAATGGATCATCAAGAAGGAAAACCTGTCCACCAGGAAACGAACTGAAAGATAATTGAGTATTCGGAAATCCTCCAACTGCAACTGACTTAACACCATGTAATTCAGATAAAAGTAAGGAAGTTGAAGCACATGATGACCCGCAAAATCCATTTGTTAAAATTATCATATCACTTGATTTCCATGGAAGTGAAGATTGACTAGCAGTAAAAAATCCATTGATGTTACCTATATCATTTTCAATGAATTTTGAAGCAAGAAATTCATTTACATTATCGAATTCTTTTGTATCTACTTTTAAATATTCACTAAAAGTAAAAATTGAATTTGATCCATTGCTTGCTTTCAATATTGCCCCCTTCACAATATCATTAAGTCTAAAGTCAGTTGGAAGTGATGGATTTGCACCAGGAAATAAGAGAGAATTAACGAAATGAGAAAGAACAGTAAGTCCTCCTTCGTTATTTGACATATCCAAAACGAGCTAATAAAAATAATAATATGTATATTAGATAAGAGAAATAATTACATTATAATTTCTTAAGTTTAGTTCCGAAATAATAATTTACCTTCTTGGCACCGCTATCCGCTAATTTCTTGAAGCCGGCTTGTAAATTGCTAAATGCACTTAAAATGGTATCAGAAGTAATTTCATTACCGACATCATATGTTGCAATTACGGCAACTCCAACATCATTATCCAACGTATAAAATTGGGCGATTTTGGCATCAAAAACGAGATTATCAATATTAACAGTAGGGCTTAATGATTTCAAAAGATCCTTATTAACAGTTAATGGATCAATAGGATAAGCTACATTACAATATTTATCATGTTTTTTAGCTTTTTTTGTGTGATATTTTCGTTTATTTTTCCTAATAGGCGAGGTCACATTTGGTTCCTTTCCAACATTTCGTACAGGTTGTACATCTGGAGGTGATTTTGGTTCTTGAGGAGGTTGATTTTTTTCATCAGATGGAGGATTCGCACAAAAATTGTTCCAATAAGATTTAGCATCAGTGAATTTATTAAGGTCATCAGGATTATTTATAACAGCTTCCCAATTACGAGTAATGGTTTTAGTGTTTGTACCACATTTTAGATCATAAGTTGTGGTTTCTTTATCAGGTAAAACCATACGAAGAGTAAATTGTGAAGATCTAGGTTGAAGTAAATAAGTTCCATTTTGTAACGCAAGAGATGCTAATGCTAAATTGAATCTGACACCAAGATCTTTAGAAACAAAGATGTTATCACGTGCAAATTGCGTGATGGCATCGATGGCCGCGACACCATCAATACGATCAACCTCACAATCATCGTTTTGAGATTCAATAGAGTCTTTAAAAATTTTAATCTTTTGCATTCCATCTTGTGATACGGTAGCATATAATGCTAACCTTTGAGTGAAAGCAAACCTTGTATAACATATTGGAAAAAATAAGGTATGAGGATCTTTCAATTGAGATACTAAATTAGTAGCATCAGTCTAAAAAAAAAATTAAATAGATAAAAATTTACGTTAAATAAATTCAAAAAGTATAAAAAAAAATATAAAAATATAATTTCAATTATTTAAAGATGTTATTATATACATACCGTGAATTCTAAATCATTAGCGTACGATTTTTGACTCAAACCATCAATTTCACTTATGAGATCCATTGCTTTATAATCAAGGCCTTGAACTGGTTGTTCTTTTGCAAGATCTGTAAATGCATAAAATCCGGTGTAAAGTTTTTTCATCGTATCAAGAGTCTATTAAAAAAGAAAGAAAAATTTAATTCCAACATCATTTATAAATATAATATATAAATTATTTACATCAGTTCTTCTTTTATTATCAAAAGCAAAAGATTCATAACAAGCTTTTATATCCGAAAAAGGAAAAGACTCGGTTCCAGCTTTCTTAAAAGTATTATGTATATTAGCACAACCATCTTGACCATCAGTTATGGGTGCTGACGAAGAATCAGTTCTTGGAACATATAAAGATTCTCCTCGATGAAAAGTTGCCAGCAACATGAGAGAAGGAATTAATGCTTTAATGAATGTGGATGTTTTCATTTTTTAAAATGCTTTTTTAAATGTACTGTATATGTTAAATGCCAGATTTATACAAAATGAAAAAAAAAAAAAATGAATTCTATATATATATATATATATTCTATATGTAAAAAGTCTATATTATATTGAAAAGAAAGAAAGAATTAAAAGGGGGAAAGGAATTGTTTATATATTGATGATATGTATATTATGAAATGCATCTATTCACAGATTTCGGGAGAAAAGGAAAAAATTCTAGCTAAAGAATTTTTTTCACAAATAAAAAAATGAGTAATTGAAGGGATTTATATACATTCGAAATAAATTGTATATATAAATATATAATAAATATATAATATATAAATTATATGCATATATTCGTTGTTGACTTTTTTAATTGTTTAATTTCTTTGTGAGTAATGTGGAACATAACACAAAATAATTTAAAGAAAGAGAATATGATTTTCCTTGAGTTGTATACCAATTTCGGTGATTTCTCAAAATTCTTACAAAATTGAGTATAATATAATTGGTATGAATATTGAAAATCGGCGCATTTTCTTTTATCCCGCCAAAGAAACAATAAATTATCTTTTACCGCTACCGCCAAAAATTCCCCACAAGTTTTACATATTATTTTCATAACCTTTTATGATAAATATATTTTTTTTAAAATTTAATTTGAAGATATTTTCGATATTACCTTATTCGCATAACAAAGACTTAAAATGGACATAAAACAACATATAATTACTAACCAAAATTTATAGTATATGACGATATTACCCCGATTGTCTGTATCACCAGCATGTTTAAACTTGTCCCAATCAACGTTTCAGAATTTTTGGAAAGATTTACAATCCCTATTCCTTTTTTTTCTGATTTAAACCAACAAATGTACGATCATACTATTAACCAAACAGGTCAATAGAAGAACCTTTGGCTCTACCGCCAAAAATTCTTCTTCGATATGATAACTTTGAAATAACGATCAATTCGATTAATTGGATTAATGAAATTATTTAATTATTTTATTGTCTTTGACAATTTAAAAAATTTACAAATTTAAATGATTATTGAAGTTAAGAAGCAAAAGTTGGAAATGAACTTAGTTACGATAATTCCTTTTCTTTATTGTTCTTTGACTTGGTTATGTTTCGTCTTTAATAATAGTGTAACAATCATTACATGATGCTCTTTATTTTTTTATGCGTAATAACTATTAGTAGACACTACCTAGACTAAAATTACTAAAATAGAAATGATCAATTATTTAGATCAATCACAGCGCATTTATTTATTATTCGCGTTCTTTGTAAATCTTTTGGTTTTTATAGGTGAAATAAAGAAATTAATAAAAATGTGTTTTAATTAAAACGTTTTAAATAGTAAGACCATTTTTTTTTTTGTTTTTTTCAACGGTAAGTTTCAATTTTTTTTTGTTTTTCAGGCTTATTTTTTTTTTTTCCGTGGAACATTTTAAAATTTGTAGGCCATGACGATACTGACGATACCTGACGGATTATTTGTGAAATATTTCATGCGTATCCTAATGATACAATGCACAAAAGAAGAATAGATCAACGATTGAACAATGAATGTTAAAAAAAGCAACAAGTCCATTTGTTAAATTTGTTTTGAACTCATTATTTCCAAAAGTTGATCGTTTAAAATTATTAGTCATTGTAATTTTAATATTGGTACAAAAATTTAAGTTCCAAAAAAAAAAATTAATAAAATAAAAAATAAATAAAATTAAAATTTTTAAATTTCGATTTATTTATTTATTTTGAGAAAAACAAACTTTTGCTTGGGTTAATTTTCTAAATTCAGGATTTGGAATGTCATTAAATTTAGAAAATCCATTATCATTATTGAAACAAATTATAGATTTATTATTATTATTATTATTATTTTTAATTAATATAAATAAATGTGCATTTATCAAATAAAAGATTATTAATGAAATTACATTATACTGTATATTTGATTACATTGGAATCTAATCTATGAAAAATATATTACGGAAGTTTTTTTTTGCGAGATAATAATAATAATTTTATTATTATTATTATTCTCAATTCTTAATAATACTTTTTGAAATTTTATTTGTTTGTAAAAAAGTGTCAGTCATAAATAATAATACATATTTAATTACGTTCATTTTCATAATTCTATTTTTGTTTATTTTTTTCAGTTAGTAAATTGATTGGTGATAATCTTATTTAAATTATTACAATTCGTTCAACTCAATTGAATCTTAAATTGTACGACTTTATTATTAATAAGTTGAATTTTATTGAATAGATTAATTAAGTAAGTTATTTATCTTATTTTATATCTTGAAAAAAAAAAAAATTTCTCGCAATACTTAACGAAAAAATGGAGAGGAAAGGCAAAAAATTTATCGCGTTTAAATTTAGTACAACAAATCTTCAAAATATCAAATATTAAATTTTTATAATATGTATTTATTTTATTGGTTCAAGATAAAAAAAAACAGGTTTCAAGTTTTTTTTTTAAAAAAAAAAATAAAATAAAAATATTTTCAATTACGTTATATTGTTTGTTTGAAAAAAAAAAGCATTATATAATTCTTTTTTTTTTTAAATTAATGTAAATATTTATGATTGAATATTATAAAATATTTTTCACAAAAAATTAAATCCATATCTATTTTTGCTTTTTTAATAATCTTTTGTAAAGATTTTATTTTTGTCTCTTCCGTTTGTTTTTTTTACTTGATAAATAACATTTTCCTATTATGTATAAGTTATTAAACGTTTTATATAATGAATTATTACAATTCGTTCATTTCTAATGAAACGTAAATTATACGAGGAGTAAAAATACGCCGAAATTTATTATTTATAAATAAAAATAGTTATTAATATTGTTAAAAAAAAAGTCTCGCGATACTGAGAAAAAAAAAAAAAAAAAAAAAAAAAAATATTTTTTTATTAAAAAAAAAAAAAAAAAAAAAAAAAAAATTCCCAATTCTAAAAAAAAAAAAAAAAAAAAAAAAAGGCGTTATTGTTTCAAGATGAAATGTTTCAATTTTTTTTAAAAAAATTTCAATTACGTTTTATTATTTGTTTGGAAGAAAAAAAATAACAAAAATATTACATAATTCATTACTATTTTTAAGAACTTTTAAGATATTATATTTAGAAATTCATTTTTTT
Source organism: Oehlia diaphana (assembly GCA_003833135.1). Lineage (NCBI taxonomy): Eukaryota > Fungi > Glomeromycota > Glomeromycetes > Glomerales > Glomeraceae > Oehlia > Oehlia diaphana. Next base: position 58,449 of record QZLH01000314.1, on the reverse strand, counting down.
TTTCATTTTTTTTACCTAAATTAATTAATAATATATTTAAGATCGTCTACTATGTATGTCACCCAATTAATTGAATCTAATGAAGTACATAATAAGATTATTTTTCTCGAGAAATGAATATCAATTCCTAATAATCTCTGTAGAAAAAAAAATATATAAAATATATATATTTTTAATTTTTTATTTTTTTAATTCGTTCCTTTCATGTTTCTTTACTAATCAATACCGGTCATAAATACTTTATATTTTAATACGTATTTTATCGTATGATAGATTTCTATTTTAATTAATAAAATAGTAATTATAATAAACAATTTCTACAAATTAAAATTTTTGTTAATAAATAGATTTGAAGATTGGTAATGACAAATTCGAAAGGTATACGAAATTTATTTGTGTAACTTTTATTAAAGAATTCTTCAAATTATAGGCGAGGCAAGGAAAACGGTATGTAAAATTATATACGGTACTAAAAAGACCATTTTTCCCCACGTGAATTCATATAATTCATCGGAAAATAAAAGAATTTTTTTACAATTCTCTAAAATAATATATGTAAATTTCAAAAACTTAAAAAACTTACATTCCATAGGATTTGACGTACCTCATTTGACTATATGAAATACTTATAAAATTGACGCACCTATACCTAGGAAGTTGGGTATATCTTTCCAGCAAATGCGTCTATTAAGTCACAACATTAACCGTATCACGTGATTATATGATCATGTGAACTTATATATATCCACGTTCCACGATTCCACATCGCCTAAAAGATGGAACATAGCTTGTTAGAAATTAGATTCGTCATAATAAGACAAGTCAAATAATGTTAATTTCATCTCTTAGGATTGATGATATTTAAGGTTTTAAAATGGAAGACGCCAATAGCATATATCCCATTCAAAACATCTCATTATAAACGAACTGTCTTATTTTTTCTTTGATTTAACAGATGATGAAAAATTTGAAATTTGTCATTTTAACTTATCACAACTTGTTTTGAAAAATACTATACAGAGTAAAATTCATTAAATTGACATCAAAATATTGAGACATTACATTATCTATTGATCATAGAAAGATTTTTTTTTTTTATGTTAGTAACGCGCATTTCTTCTTTATTATTTAGTAAAAAAATATAAAATACAATTTACGTGAATACATAGAAGCAATTTCTATCTATTAACTCCATATTAATATAATTGATCATAGAAAGATGTTATGAAGTTCATTGGATTTTGTCATAACAAGACATATTGAATGATAATTAACACTAATGGATAAAATGTTACTGAAGTTTTACAATTTGGAAACTTCACTCTATATTTTGTTATCTATAAATTCAAAAGATATGAAATTACCATCATTTGATACATCTGATTATGATAATTCTAACAGGCTATGTTTCATCTTTCCACGATCATTAGATGATGGGTTAATATAATATTCTTGTATAAGTACCCTAGAAACTTTTGGTAGGATAGTTTATTAAATCAAAAAAATTCAATTGTGATTTTTATTGTGAATAAAATTATGTTGAAAATTACGTTGAAAATAAAAAATTATAAATTACAAAAAAATGCACATTAACCCTTTGATTATTACCCTACGTCAATCAACGATATAACTATGGATAATTACATTACAAAAGTAATCATGATTTCATCAATTTGAAATTGGAATAATTCCAAACATGCTATTTCATTTAATAACACTGATGAAGTGAAAAATTAATGACACGGCACAGTAATTCATAAAAAAAAATGCCCCAACTTTCCCAATATTCAAGCCAGTTTAATGAAATTTTAATATTAAACCAATTCCATTCCTGCAGCACAACTTTCTTAGTCTTTTCAAACCTGTTTTATTTAAACAATATGTTGAAATTGTGCTGTAAAGTGAAAAAAAAGATTATTACAAAAATATATATCTCTCTCTGTAAAATATCCAATAAGCTTAATGAAAATTGACATCTGAATAGTTCCATACCTGTTAAATAGTTTTCAAATCCTGGTTCGTTTAATCAAAGTACTAAATTTACGATATAAAGACAGTAATTCATGTGAAAATACCTGTAATTTCGGTAAATATTCAATCTAACATAATGAAAATTGACATCTAAATAAAGATTTCATAGCTGTTGAGCGTAAAATATGTTACCAATTTTGAAAGAAAATAGAAAAAAAGGAATAAAATACATTTATTGATTTGATAAAACAATAAATAGCCAAATTTGTGAGTCAAAATATGTAGCGTACGTACAATAAATCAAAAGCCTCCATTGACGTATTTAAAGATTTGACTAACGCATAATAAAAAATATCTAATTCATCGTATGTTTAGGAAATTATTACATAACGCAAAACAAAGTAACAACATAAAAAGAAATAACTTACCCTTTTCAAAAGTTTACCAAGATCCTTTATAATTGATGGAAAATTGCGAAGAGACAAACTGCTTTGTGACGAACAATAGAGAATCCTCTTTTACATAGACATTACAACATCACCATATTTCAAATCTTCAAGTTGAAAAGATACGGTATTACTAAAAAGTGTTAAATGAATATAAATGAATATCCAAATTCGACGGATTCGACGCAATAACCGATTATCATAAGTTCTGGGAGGTAATTGTCCCACTGTCTTCCTATAATATTATTATTATAATGGTTACTAAAATAATGAATAAATGATAGTTGACTAAATTTACATAAATTAAATATTACAACCTTGAAAATTCGTTGAGTATTTTGAATATTTCGAATAATAATATTAAGACGGTCTTGAATATTGATTCATGATATTAAGTAAGGTTAGAATCAAGCAACTTCTTGTGCGACAGTTTGAAGTCCTTGATTTAGGTTTATAAAGTTCAGTCGTTACCTACAATAAAAGATAAAGATTTTAGAATATAGGGTTAAAAAGTTAAAACCATTATTTTTAAATTTTACCTCTTAATCCTTCGTAAAAAAATTATACCAGAATAAATTTTAATAAACTAGTGATATTGAATTGTCGCGATATATTAATTGCGCAGTTGAGAATTCCTCTGCAGTGTGTCTTAAAATTTCAATATAAATTTTATCAGAACCTGGAAAACATTTTCCTAGAATAATTCATCTAAAAGAATATATTCCCGTTTTGTATATAATTATGAAAATCAAAGAATATCCTAACGAATCATAATAAAAATTCTGTGGTGAGTGATGGAGCATCAAAATTTTGACGTTAAAATTGTAAAATATTAAAAGTTCATGGATTTAATATACCAATATACCTAGTAGATGAACTTTTTGATTTTCGGGAACGTAAGATAAAATTATTTTACGAGAAACATGCCCAAGAACAGGAATATTGCCAACGCTCAAGTCTCTAATCCAAAGTTAATCTTACAAAATATTAAAATCATCTCTGAGTGTCCTTTTTGGAACAAAAAAGAAAATCATACGTAATCATGATGGAATACCTAAAAATTGGTTCATTGATTATTATATTGTTTGAATAAGGATTAGAATTTGGATTTCAACGCATTAAGGACATATAGATACATATAATTGTACATTTGAAACGAAAGAACCTACTTAAGTTTTGAGCAATAGTTATGGTCAGTTGATCTCGGGGTAATGTAGTTCAAAAAAAAATAACGCCCACAGTCCCTTAGCCCATTCCTTGAGCATTCGACCTTGTTCAATGACATACAGAAATTATAGCAACAACTCAATAAACTACAAATCTGGTTATTTGGCTTTATAAGACTTTTTTTTTTTTCGGAGACAATCTCGTGCAACTGGCGGTAATCCTTTCCAGTTTTAAAGCTTGATATGCAGATGATTATGAAATTATGTAAAAATGCGCAGGACCAAAAATTTTAATATTAAAAAAAAAAAATAAGAGGGGGGGAAGATATGATTTATTTTATTTATATTATTTTAAAAGGTTGAATTAACCTTAATCTGTTTAACACCCATGATTTTTTGGATTTATTTTCAGGTTGATATACAGCCAAACGTGATTTGATCTACATGCCTAATTCGTAAACAATAACTTTCAAAAACAGAGATGTTCATAAAGAAAAAATAAAAGATTATAAATGTTTAGATTTATACTATGATAAGATTCTATTTTTGGAATATTACTTTTCCGCAAATTACTTTCTCCGTATAAATATTTTATGCACTTACGTAAAAAAAAAAAAGACTAATAATAGTAAAAAAGAAACCACTTATCGGAAAAAGTATGAATGAAAAAAAACTACCATTGAACTGGTAAATAGCGTAATGATATTTAGATTAGATAACGCATATGATATCAAAATAGTTGATAATCACGGAAATTGGACAAATTAATAAATAAGTTATATTATTTATGTTTAGTGTCTAATATTCTATACAATGAAATCCCTCAAAGACAAGGTGGTACAAATATGGTTATTATGATACAAATTAGGTCCAAAGGTTTTTGTCTCATCATTTTGGATATATTTTAAGATTTTGAGAACCTTCTTTTTTTTTGATAAAATAATTTACATTTCATCCCCCTTTTTTTATTTATTTAAAAGTTTCGTTAACCCATTTTTAAAAGGGAACCAAATTAAATTTATTTATATTTCCTCTGAATAATTTTCTTTCGCGTTCATTTTAAAAAAAAACTTGTTTAAAATCCTGTTATTGTATGCAAGCACAATCAAATTAATAATTATTGTCACAAAAATTTCGTAAGCACTCCTAAGTGTGAGAATTTTCCATTAATTTAATAAGGAAAGAATGGGAAACCTGTATTAAAACTTGATTTAATAAAAAACTGCGAAATTTTTTTTGGGAAAAATGGTTATAAAATCACCCAAAATTTTTCTTCGTTTAAGATTATTTTATTTTCTTGTCAATTATAATTAATTATTCAAACAAATTATCAAAATAATTATTCCTTTAAAAATTATAAATTTCTCATTAATACTATAATATATATTTTCTATTCCGATTATAAAGAAACAAGGTTCTACTTTCTTAATTATTGAATATTCAAATAAAGGTAATTTTTCAAACTAAATTTCTATTAATATATATATGCGTAAAAAAAATAAAAAAAAAAATAAAAAATTAATAATATATTTTAAATTTATTCTAGTTTATAGTGAATTCTCTTTCATTATTAATGAAGAAGGAACTGTTATTAATTAATAGTTACAATTGTAAAATTTGTAAATTGTTAATTCAATTTTACAATTTTACAATTTTACAATTTTATAATTGTAAATTGTTAATTCAATTTTACAATTTTACAATTGTACAATTTTATAATTGTAAATTGTTAATTCAATTTTACAATTTTACAATTATACAATTTTATCGTATAGATTTTAAAGTATTTATAATAGACTTAATAGATATAAGAAATTATTGTAATTATATATAGATTTAATTAGTTATTGAGGAGTATAGACGTGGAAATTCTTAATCTTTATATTTGTTGTTGGAAAACAGGTTTTCGTCGGTCAGTCAGGTTTCTCGATTGTCGATTTCCACACAATCTGAATATGGGTAAAAGGCATTGTTAAGAATTTCTATCTTTTCATATCTTTCACCGGATCAATGCTGCTGGTGAAAAATTATCATTCATTCATATCATCATCCTTTCATTTATTCTTTCTTTTCTCCATAATTTTAGATAAAACATATTTACTTAAATAAAATTATAAAAAAATTTTTTTTTAAAAAAAAAAATAAATGCTAATATTAAAATTTTTCTCGAGTATATATACAATTAAAATAGAATGACGTTACTGTTATAAAAATCGGTTGATTTCGTTCCGAGGTCTACACTAATTTTGGCCATGATTTACTGTATGCGGTCATGTGTTCGGTATGAATTATGGGGGTGTACATATGGGCGGATTTGACTCACTTGATGTCGATCATTAAGTGAGACATATGACGATATTAACGTTACGAACGGGCCGGAGTTAACGTCAACGCTATCACGTGCAAGTGCATAACTCCGTAGGATGTAACGTACACCCCCACTATACATGACTTCTACTATATTTAAGATTCCAAACATTTCTCTAACCGTTATTTCACACCAAGACGATTCACAAATAAGCATGAATGTAAAGTGAGATAATCTTCTTTAAAATATTCATATATTTCATCGATACAATCGATGTGTCGTAAATGGGATTAAAATGTGAATACAAAAAATTTATATAAATGCTACTGTAGCTACTCATATACCATTGGCAATTATTATTCTTGATCAAAACCTTTTTAAATAAGAATGGTCTGAATGGAATATTTATTTAAACGCCTACTTCGAACCACCATTGTTTAATTATTTTTCACATAGATAGTATTCATAATTCATTAGATTTATCGATATTTAAACTTTGTCCAAAATCTTAAAAAGATTTCTTCAATATTAACGAATGATGATTTAATAATTGTTAATATTTAGATTAAAATTTATTATGATTATCTTTCAAGTCAATCAATCGAGAGAGAAATATTAGAAATTATCTTAGGGATTGTGAAAATAATTGAAAATATAAAAAATTGAGTATTTAATATTAAAAAAATTTAGTAATGGTGATACTTATTGAATAGTAATTTCTTATATGTATTATTATAATCATCTAAATAAATCTCTATTATGTTGGCGAATTATATAGCATACATTATGACTTATAAAACTTGGCCAGGGTTAAACTTAGATTGTTTGTTAAGAATTACAGTAATTATTTGAATCGATCAAACCAACATAAACCGGTTCGATATTTTTTATAATATTCCATGAATCTACTACATTTACGGAAAAATCATGGAACCAATAAAAATAATTCAGGAATTTTAAGAACTTTACCATGGAAACATTCCATGCAATCATTCCGTTCACCTGACTCTAACGGGCTAACTCGAAAGAAAAAATAGAAAAAGAAAATTCCGAGATTATAAAATAGGAATTCCAAAACCAAATTTAGTCATACTGTGTTCTACTTAGGAGTCATATGGTTCGCCTGGCAGGTCTGTGGCGCAGCGAGTGACACATAAATTTTGATGAACATAGTAATCTCACGTGTTGCAAAACATTGTCATATGATTGATCTACAAAGCCAGACAGTCATCTATAAATATTGTCAGTCGGTTTTCAAAAAAATATAGCGTAATGTATAATAGAACTTATAGAAAAAAAATATAACGAATACACAATAAAATCTATAACAAAAGATGATAATTCTTTTGATCCAACGCCAAAATTAAAATCTAGTCCTATTCCAATTAAATTTATTTCTTTTAATGAAAACGATAATAATTGTTTTTATTGTAAAAATCCGTATACCGAAACACTATTATTTAAACAAAAATACTGTGAAACATGCTTATTACAATATATTAATTATGTTGATAATAATCATAAATACTTGGACGTACTATTGACTAATAGCGCTGTTTCATGTCTTTGCATAGAATGCATTCGTTGCTTTAAGATCACATGTTTTAAACAAGTAGTCGCAACTAATCCTAATCGTGACGTAAAGCTTGTTGCTGAAAAAAATTGCAAATTATGTGGAAAATTAATTTATCAGGATTCAAAATTTATCGAGATGAAGTTTTGTTCAGACTGTTATAAAATTTCTTCTGAATTAATAGAATCAACCTTGGCTGAATTGTCCATTCAAATTCTTTATTTACCGTGGTGGGATACTCATAGTCGGTGTATAGTTTGTTTGAAAAACCTTACGTTTATATTTGATTGCCAAAAATGGTGTTCATATTGCAATATAATATATACTGGATGTAGACATTGTTTGATAACAAATATTATTTTTGGATTTACGCGAAAATCTCAATGTAGAAAATGCAGTAGAATAATGTTTATTACTATTGATATCACAAACATTATTAGTGGCGCTAATGATTTAGATAACGAGCTTATTATTAATCTTAATATAAATTCGTTAAGTTTGTACCGTTGTCATCTTTATGATCCTTTTTCTCCGCTAAAATGGATTTCATATTCGAACATTAAAATTGTCAAGGAAATAGCGCAAGGTGATTTTGGTATCATTTATCTAGCAACATATAAAGATTTAAAAATAACAGTTGCCGTAAAAAAATTCCTAGGTTCAAAAAGTATTACTAAATCTTTTTTAAGTGAGGTAAATACATTAACATAAATTATAACTCATTTTTTTTTTGTTGTTAATTTTTTAAATTTCAAAAAATTTTTTAGTTAAAATCATATTATCAATTATGCAAAGATTATCGTTTTATTATTAAATGTCATGGTATTGTGAAAGATCCTATAACAAATGAATACATGTTAGTGATGGATTATGCTACTATTTACAAAATAATTTTCAATATATCACATGGAAACAAAAATTAACTATTTTATGTCAAATCTCAGAAGGGTATAGCACAATATTATGTTTATTATTCATTGTTATAATTATAGTAATATATTTTATTTTATTTTTTTTCATCAGACTTAAAGTTATTCATAAAATCAACTTTATACATCGAGATCTTCATAGTGGAAATATATTATTCTTTCGAAATATTAATACTATTTATGATTTCAGGTACTTAATAACTTTGCATAAATTTCTAAATGAATTTTATAAAAGACTTGTGGAAGTAAAGGGATTATCATTTTTGAACTTTTCTCAGACTTAAACATAATGCTGTTCATAATGTTTAGAAAATTGGAGATTTTGGATTATCACAATCTGAAAACGATCCTTCAAAAAATGATGAAATATACGGAGTAATACCTTATATTGCACCTGAAATATTTTATGGTGCTAACTTTTCAAAAGCTTCTGATATTTATAGTTTCGGGATGATTATGTGGGAACTTACAACAGGGTGCAAACCTTTTGATAATGTTGAACACGATATTTCCCTTATTTTTAAGATTATTGATGGAAAACGACCAGAAATTACAAATGATACACCTGAATGTTTTGCAAACTTAATGAAAAGGTGTTGGGATCCCGATCCATCAAAAAGACCTTACATATCGGATATATCAGATACTATAAGTAAATTTCTTCCCGAAAACACAAATGATACATTTGAATGGAATCCTGAAAGTACAAATGATAAATTTGAATTGAATCTTGAAAATATAAATGATACATTTGAATGGACAAGGTATTTGAATCCCAATCCATCAAGAAGACTTCACATATTGAAAGTATCAGATATAGATTTCAGTGAACAATTCCATCAAGCTGAAGAAAACCGATTGAAATTAATAAAATCTAAGAAACTAGGACCAAAATTTACTGAAAAACCTCATTCAAAAGCAATTTATATAAGTAGGCCATTAAAAATTTCTAAATCTTTATCTATTAATAAACTTTCGATTAATATTAATCCAGGTATGTACCAATTTTCATTGAAATTATTTATCAAACGTGAGAGTTTTTGGTTAGGTTAGGATTAAGATGTTAATTATCATAATGCACCACATCCTTCCGTCATTTTTTATTACTTGTCACTATTACTATATATGCATACACTATTTTATTATAGAATACACTTCAAAAGAATATGATATTGATATAAATGATATTCAAAGGTATAAAGTATTAATTATAATGTTGTATGGAAAATATTTAATATTAATGTATTTTTGGTTAAAATAATACTCTAGTTCATCTTCACACGGTAAAAATTTCGCAATTCAGAATTCTTCAAATACTCAACATCCGGGTACTCTAAGATCCTTAATTATTAAATCAAGTATATAATTATTTATTTAATCTATTCTAAATTTTTTTTTTAAAAAAAAAGAATATAACTATAATATTTTGTTTAAACAGAAAAATTGGACGAGAAATTGAATAATGAAGGTGAACTTAAATAAATATCAAAGAAATTATTGCTTTATATTAATTTATTTTTATTTCAGAATACATTTCAAAAGAATACGAGTATGATATAAATGATGTTCAAAGGTATATTATATAAATATTATATTATAGATCAGTTATAATAATTTTTATTAATTTACATTTAATTTTTATATTATAGTCCTACTTCATCAAATGTAATTTTTGTGAGACAGAGCTCTAGTAGACTAGCTATAAGAAAACGCAATATTGAAGAATTAAATATTATCCCTCAAAGCAATGGTAAATTTTGTCTGGATAACAGAAAACTTTAATTATTTATACTAAAATTTTTATTTGAATATAGGAAAGCGTATCAAACAAATGAAAATTCCAAAAATGAGAAATGAAAATCAATTTTTTTGAATTAAATTTTGGAAAGCTTTTTTGTCTTACTATATACGATTATTTTATTTGCTTGATTCGAATCCATTGCTATTAGACATTCTGAATTATCATTTCGGCATTTAGATACATGTCACAAAAAACCCTGATGCCGTATTATTGGCGATCACATAATCTAAAATCGCATATAATTTATATTTTTACCTAAGAAAGCAGTTTATAAATACTATTAACGCAAAAATTATTATATATTTATATATTTTATTTGACAATATATTCAATTATTTTATTATAAATTTTTCAATTTTACCGATATAAAAAGATTTTGGAGTGTGGCATCCGCTAAATTGATCATAACAAGATTTATTATAACTCCCAATGCTGTGAACTTATACTTTTTCCGCAGACATCACGTACATTAATTGTTATATCATTAAATTTAGGAGCGGGAGCGCCGTGGTGATGAGAAACAATTTTTCATTGCTGACTTCAAATGGTTATTATCTTTAATAACTTCTTTATCATACCCATGAAAAATATTTTATAATAAAACGAACTGTATGAAAATCCCAGCAGGAAATTAAATCAAATACTATATAAAGGATAAATACATTCAATAACTAGCTTAAAAAAATACTAATGTTACACGAATGATTTTCATCCAATTAAATTCTTGACTCGCGGGTCATCAAATTATGTGACTACCCAATATAAGTTAGTTCATTGAAGTTTCAAGTTGTACCAAAATTGGTGAAATTAAATTCAATATAAAAAGCTATTTAACCGGAATTGGACTCCCGATTAAACATAAAACCTTTTTTTTCTTATAAAATTAAAAAAAAAAATTTTACGATTTAAGATGGGATCAAATGATGAAAGAATTATTTTAAATGTTGGAGGAATTAAGGTATTTTTTTATTAAATAATTTTTTTTTTTCAAGTTTTTATTATTTTTTAATTTAATTTAATTTTTATTAGTACGAGACTAATAGATCGACGCTTACTAAATATCCTGAAACTTATCTTGGAACATTATTTGGCGAAAATTTTAAACGACAAAAAAAAGATAATGAATATTTCTTTGATCGTAATGGGTATGCATTTCGGTATATATTAGAGTATCATCGTACAGGACAAATTTTATGGGCACCTTCAAATGATTCAGGACATTGTAATGGAGTTAGTCTTAAAGAAATGGTTTTAGAATTTGAATTCTTTAAAATTCCAAATGAATTGAATGAAGATCATGATGATAAAGAATATGATTTAAATGAAATTAGAGATTTATTTAAAGAACTATCAGTCACATCTTTTCTTTCCAAGACATCAAATGATTCAAAAAACGAATCATTATCAATTAATAATCTTATTGGTGATGACCGTAGAAATCTTGTCACAACTGGTACTCAATCTCATTACCCTAATACTCAATATCCTCAACATTCTAATACTTCTCAACATTCTAACACTTCTCAACATTCTAACACTTCTCAACATTCTAACACTTCTCAACATTCTAATATTTCTCAAAATTCTCAATATCATAACCCTGTCTCTCAAACTTATTCATCTACACCGAATATTAACAATACTAATAATAATGTTGAAATGGGTAGATTACGTAGATGGGCAACAGTTGAAGAACATGTACAACTTTTAGATTCATTTGTAATGGCTTTAAGTAGTATAGTTTTTGAAATATATCATAATTTAAGAAGACAAATTAATATTTATTTTCATTCTAGATTATTAATATCAAATCAGGGAAAAGATAATCAACATTCATCGTCAATTGAGTTTGATTTAGATCTTGATAGAATAAAAGAAATTATGAAACCATTTAAAGCATGTGGATTTAAATTATTGGAATGGTATGGAAATGAGATTGTAAAAAAATTGATGGTAGATTTTAACGAAGCGATCGAAATTAAAATAGGCCGATCGGGTAACATTTTCATTGTTACTATTACAATTCTTATTCAATTTAATAATCAATATATTTATTCTAAATCTTCTTTAATGAGAAGATAGTTAATTAAATTTGTATATTTATATGAACATTGAATGTATTTTAAAAGTCTTTGTAAAAATAAATATATTATATAAATATATCACATTATGTTGGACTCAATTCAATTTTGTCTGCGTAAATCTTACATGGATAGAAAGAAATTACAGAGAAAATTCAATTCATAGAGATTTACATTCTGGAAATATATTATATTCAAATTTAATTATACTTGAGTTATTAGTGATCTTGGATTTTGTGGCCCTGCTAACAGACTGTTAACAAATATATATGGAAATTTTCCTTACATTAGATATACGAAATAAACAATGTATTATAAATCATTTAACAATGTATGTACAAAAACTGGAATTTATTCAAAAAAGTTAGAAGAAAATTATCAAGAAAATTACAAATAAAGAAATAATAAAACTACTAGTTTAATTCTTTTGAGTGTTTAAGAATATTTTCAGTATCAAAGAAACTAGCATCTAGATAGATATGTAAGACTTTTACTTTACCATGAGCAGGGGAGGGAACATTACAATCAATTAAGCTAATATATAAGTCGTCTCTAGAATTAAATTTATCAGTAATCTTATCTCCATATAGGTCTAATATGCTATAAGCACAAGCTGAATAAGGTTTTAATAATTTAATTATAGTATTATTACCAGGAGCTGTATAATAATTTATTACTTCCATTGAAATATTAATGCATGGTACTTCATAAAAAACGATAACAAATTGATATAAACCTTTAACAAACTCCCTTTTTAAATGATGGATGCATTTTTTTAATGTTTGAATAAATCCATCTAATATTTTGGCCAATTCCTCATTAGAAGGAAAATCTTCCAAATTATCTTCAATTGGGATCTGAAAATAATCAACTTCTTGTAACAATTCCTTGTATGAAACATTAGTTAATCCATGTCCTGAAATGTCATTATCTTTAAAATCTGGCAACAAGAGTTTTCCATTTCGATAAAATTCGAGGATGTAACGGAATGCAAAACCGTTACGATCAAAGAAATATTCATTTCCATTTGTTGGATGACGTAACTGTTGATTCCTTTCTTGAAACATCGCTCCAAGAAACGTGTTGGGATAAGCCGCTAATGTTGATTTGTATGTTTCATACTAATGAAGAATTATTTAAATTGTTTAATATTACACACACGTATGCAATTATTATATACATAGTGAAATATTCTTTCTTTTTTTTTTTACCTTGATACCACCAACATTTAATATAATGCGTTCGTCCTCATTTGATGAACTCATTCTTGAAACATTAAAGCGTAAAAATTTTTAATTTCGAAGAAAGTTTTGATATAAAAAAGTATGTAGTCTTTAATGGTTCTCCGACTTCTTCGACGAAATTTTTCCGTTAGGGATAAAAAATTTACCCCACGAGACATATTAGGCAACTTAGCATGATTTATTACACGTTAATAAAATGTTAATTTAGCCATATTTATAAGGATTTTCCAAAAACACTATAACGGTAAACATCAAATTGATACCTAATAAGAAGAATTTATTGACGCGTAATGACTTTCTTAATATTCAGCATGCTAATTTATTAAGTTGTAATGAATTTAACGGTACGTTTATTGTAGGTTTGGATCACAAGTTCTTTTTGATGAAATTCACTCGTTATAAGTAACCAAATAAAAGATTTACTTTTATGTCACTTTATTATATACTTTATATTTTTTTTTTATTTTCGTACTTTTGAGGAAAACTATCATAACATACCCCTATTCAATTGCTACTGGACTTCTTTTTCAAGAATCAAATGCTTCTTGCTGATTTTCTAAACAGATGCTCATAAAAGGAGATGAAATTTACATTAAACATTTCGTTGTTGATAAATGCTATTAAAATGATTCATTTTCTTTATGCAACATCAAAATCTGAGCTATCTTTATAATATGGCAGCGATCATGATTAATGAAAAACGATCCTAAACGTTGCATTAAATTTCTTAATTCTTTTCAGTATTAGTAAACGCTATTATTGTTTCAATCAATTATATGTCAGACAGATGCTAAAGGAATTACTGTATAACATATGTAAATGATATTCCTCATTTCTCAGCAATCCAAGTCTTCATAATCACAAGCATACATAGACTATTTTTAAATTATTTTATTGTAACAATTCTAGAGCTTTGAATTCCTAATTATATACTGATATGCTTATTTTCATGAAGAGGACGTCAGTATCAAAGCATGACTACAATGTAAAAATTAAATTAATTTTATCGTAGAGTAAACTCGTACAGGTTAATGTCTATTAAGGTTTGCACTTTATTATTGGCTTTGTTATCAATAGAACTCGTAAAGAAAACCTAAAGCAACAGTTTCACGATAATTTCGACAAATATAAAAAGCATATAAAGCTTTCATCAACTCACCGACAGCAGCTACGATCCTTTGCATTTTCTCGCTCTCTATATTATGATCGGAATATTGAATCGACGACTATGATAAAATTCTGTATTCGCAAAACAAACACAGGTTAGATGTGCATCACGTACTCTTCATATTATCCAACAATTTTTGCGAATTGTTTTGGTATTTGAAATAATTAAATTAATTAGATTCTGCAATTAATTCTTGTTGAGCATTTGCGGCCAATAAATTTTCTCTGATAAACGATATACTGTACATCTTATCTGTACATGTATGCGTGTAAATTACGATATTTGGATTTATTGTTAAATGAACTGAAGTTCTTTTGCATTCCTAAACTTAATTCTATCGGGGAAAGTAATAAGTATCAACCTGATCATCTCATTAGAAATTTGGGTGGCTTGGATGATGATCAATTTTACGTAAACGTGATTGGTGGTATGCAAATTGAACTACGATAACTTGCGGCTAATATTTTTCAGTTAAAACTATTTTTTTCTTAAAAAAATCTATTTAAAAATTTCAAGTAAGTATGTCAACCGTTATTAACTTGGGTTTAGAAAGAATATTTTCACTCTTAGAATTAATTAATAATCCACATAAACGACTTTCAGTAATTCATATAGCTGGTACTAATGGTAAAGGTTCAACATCAGCGTATATAGATTCAATTCTTTTACAATCAGGTTATAAAACTGGAAGGTTTAATTCGCCACATTTGCTTGAACTTCGCGATTCAATTAGAATAAATGGTTTGCCGATATCAAAAGAAGATTTCTTAAAAACAAGTGAAATTATAACGAATGTAAATTCCACTAATAATTTAGAGTCAAGTCCATTTGAAATATTAACAGCTATATCTTTATATTGGTTTGATAAACAACAAGTAGATGTTTCTATAGTCGAAGTTGGATTGGGTGGAAGATTAGATGCGACAAATGTTTTTGATAATGTTTTATCAAGTATTATTACTTCTTTAGGAATGGATCATACAAATTTTTTGGGCGATAATATTGAATCTATTGCAAAAGAAAAAGCTGGAATTATGAAAAAAAATGGAAATGTTATTATTGCCCCACAAATTGAAGAAAAAGCTTTAGATACATTAAAGAGATGTGCTGAAGAAGTTGGCTGTGCAAAAATTTTACTTGTTGATGGTGCAAAATGGGAACAAGAACGATCAGGATTAGCTTCAACTAAATTTTTAGATAATACATATATTAAAATTAATATTCCACTACCTGGGGATATTCAATTAGAAAATTCTGCTACTGCTATTTTTGCTATAGATCTCTTAAGAAAGACCGAAAAGAAATTTGCAAATATAACTAATAAAGATATCATTGTTGGAATAGAATCAACTAAGTGGCCAGGAAGATTACAGTGGGTAGATGCTTCTATATTATCGAAAGTTCTTGAATTTTCTGTAGCTTCTAATCTTTTAATTGATGGTGCTCATAATCCACAAGCTGTAAAATCATTAAGAACATTTATCGACAAACAATATGAGAATAAATTAATTAAAATTCATTGGATATTTGCTGCTACAAAAGGAAAGAATATTACAGAAATTTTTGAAATTTTATTAAATGATAATGATTCATTAACAGCTGTCGATTTTTCACAGGTGGAAGGTATGCCATGGATAAGTTGTTATGATCCCAAAGAAATCATAAAAGTTGCAAGGGATGTGAAAGAAAATATTGACGCTTTTGTTGCTGAAAATTTAAGAGAGGCACTTTATCATGCTTATACAAAGTGTAACAAAGAAGGTGGATTAGTTGTATTATGTGGGAGTTTATATTTTATTTCAGATTTATTCAGGCTCCTTCAAATTGATGTTTACAACTGAAAATTAAAAAAAAATAAATAAATTTCTTTAAAAAATCTATATTATTGATTCAAATCTTTTTTAAAAAATTTTTAATTATTCACATTTTTTGATATCACGAATAAAAAGAATTTTTAACAAACGTTCTAAGAAATTCAATATTAAAGCCACCATAACTATGATCATGAGAAGGAAATATATGTTCCACATTATCTAGTTGAGAAATTTGATTTATAGCTAGTTTAATATTATTTAGTTGAGTTGTGGTTAAAGTTAATGGTAACATAATTGATGGATTCGATGAAAGAGGAATATGTGAAACGTTTGTAATCATATCTCCAATGAAAATTGAATTCGTGGGTATATGTAAAAATGAAAGTGAGCCTATTATTTCAAAAAAAAAATATTAAGAACGATTAGCATCTTCTTTCAAAAAAATTTATATATACATATAATTTTCTTATTACCTGATGGATTTCCAAGTGTAAAGATCGGTTTAAGAATATTATAATATTCGAATTCATCCTCATTACCTTGTTTAATTATTTGATACTTATCCAAAACTTCTTCTTTTACATTTTTAAACAAATAATCATAACTCTTGATATCTCCGGATTCTCCAAGTAACACTTTAACCTCGTTATATTCTTCTAGTAATTTGGATACAGAACCCGTATGATCATAATTATTATCGGTTAACCCGATGTATTTTAAATTAAAATCTGAATATGAAGAGAAATGATCGGAAAGAGCGATCAAAAGTTGATTAGTGTTAGTTGGATCTGATGTATCAAGCAGGATACAATCTCTAGTCATAGGAACGTGAATGAGGAATACATTAATCGGATATGAAAGTTTTGCATAATTTTGACTAAAGGTTGCTCTATATATATTTGGTAAAATCTCTGTGAATTTTTGAAAATCGGGTAGTCTAGCTAAAGAATTGTTCATTTTTTCTTTTTTATGCGAAATAAAACTTTGAATTTTGGAATAGTTAACTTTTCTGTCTAAAAAAAAATTTTTTACAAAAAAATCAATCAATCGATTAAATATAAAAAAATTGTGAAACAAACAAAGCGGAATCAAATTACCAAATTCCGGTAAAAAAAAAAAAAAAACTTATTATGCGCAGTATTAGTGTAATAATTAGTCACTCTCGAAAGAAAACAATACTAGAGAGTAGAGAGTAATAATTCTGTAAAACATTAATTCATTATAATTTAAGGCAGATACTAGTGTAGACTAAATAAAAGTGACGCGATTTTTATTTATGATTAATTTGATTAATTAATACCCATAATTATCGTAGTAAGAACTCGTAGTAATGATAAATGATAATACGCGGGAATTTTTTTTTGCTGCGTCATATATGATATATTGAAACATAATAAGGTACAACGTTAAATTAGTTAAATTATATGCAAGATTGCATCATCAGCTATGAAATATATTAGAAGTAATGACTCATTTTGATATACTCTGGTTCATCGCGTATCGCGTTCCATGATGTAGTTAATTCAATCACCGATCAATTTTTATTTACATAATAAATTTTATTCAATTAATTGTATTATTTTTTATTTTTGAAATAATAAGTTTAAAAATAAACAAAAATATCTACATATAAATATATATATATTTTTATTGTTACAGTAAATCTTTTGCTAATCAGATTGAAAATGAAATACTTGCGTTGTTTCTACTTAAAATTTTGTCGCTCGACGCAAGGTTCATTAAACTATTACGGCTTTAATGGTCCATCTTATGGTCAAGTGTTATTTTCATATCAGGATTTATTTCCAATAATTTCATTTTACCAATAGCATCAATGATCGGTTTTGCAGGGCAACCATCGGGAGCATAATGTACAACGAAATCACCATGTATATATCGAGATGGGAAAGTATTAAAAGTACGATCATCTTGGTCTAGCCATAAAGTCTGCGTTTTAAAAATTTAAAAAAATTATATATAAGTTACACATTTGTTATCTTTGATCTAAAAGCAAAATTTATTTTCAACTTACTCCAGGTGCCCAATCTGGTTCTCTTATAAGGTCCCACATGGCATGTTGTTCATACATATGGCCCAAATAAAGATCTCTTCTATTTTGTGCAATTCTCAAAAAATCTCGACTCCATTGAGAATTTCTCATCATAAACACTCCAGCATTAATCATCACATCGTGAACTGGTCTCGCAACAATTAAGTGCTTCTTTTCAAATTCTTCCCACCCACCAACTATTTCAGCAAATTTTTCAAAAAGACTTTCTACAGTTACATTATAATTCATTATTACGGTATCCATATCGAGCCAGAATATCCAGTCATAATGTGGAAGAACTTTTTCAATAGCATCAAACTTGCCCCACACAGTTTTACGTTTTTTACTAACTTGTTGAGTAAATTCAGCGGATCTTCCTACAAAAGAGTATCCATTTCTTTGAGCATAGCCACGTTTGTTATCACCTGTTATACGAGCTGCGGGGAGCATACAAAGATTATCATAAACGAAACTGCTAGTGATAACAGCAATATTTAATTTACTTGGGTCATTTCGAGGATGACAAATCAGAATTTTGGGAATTGAAAGATGTTCAACTAAATCCCTCATATCATCTTCTAGGTATACACGACCAACAGCTATAGTTTTTTCAATGGAAACATTCTCTACGGCATTTGGAAATTCGACAATTCCGATTTCATCATTCACAAGATATAAATCGGCCTCATTAGGATATTCTTGGTAATATTGGAAAGCTCGTGTAATCGGATTTGTGAAGTTTGAGTTAACGATTTTAATGCTGTTTTTTGAATTGAGAATGGGAGCAATAGCATCACGGCCAAGAATGATGGCCATATCATCAGCATCTTCCGTCATGAATGAACCCCACACAAGTCTACGTTTTTGAGTTTGCGTCAATACATTTCCGTTAATGGACTCCTCCAAAACTTGTTGAAGTTTTTCAAGATTAACAAGAGTCTTGTCATTAATAATTACAAGATAATTATAATTAATATCTTTATTAGCTCCGAGATCTTGTGCCTAGAAAATAATGAAATTTGGTTTGTTAAATATACGTAAAAAATATATTTATAAAACAATAAAAATTTTGATTAATTTATTACCCATTGGAGAATGTTTTCTTGAAATTTTTGATCGCCGAGATTTGGAAATTCCTTAATATCATCGTATTCAACAACTTCTGCAGTAAAGTCTCTTAACTTGCCTCTTTCTACACTTTTATATGGTTCAATTAAGAACTTATAATAAACGTTACCATCTTGGAACATACATGGTTCCAAGTTATTCTTTATACCAAATAGTGCTTCCCTTAATAACCTCCTTTGACGTATAGCGTCAACTGTAGAGGTAATCGCAAATAATATATTATAATTTCCTGGTTCTCCTGTTGTTTTGTCTGCTTCATTATCTATGATTTCATTACCTATTATTTGGTCATAAGGATTGGAAATATAGGATAGTAAAAGAAGAAAAGTTATAAGAAATATTGCCACATAAATGTTTATTCTACGAAAAGGGCCTTGCACGGACACTTTGCCGTCTTTCTTTCCCATCTTATTATTTTATTGAAAGAAGAACTGGACAGATAAAGACAGACAACCAAAGTTTTTAAATGGAAAATCATTTTAACCATTTCAGTCATTTTTTCATTTATAAATAAGTGGTAGCACATACACCAATTGGCTGATATACTTTTAAGTTCAAACTTTAAGAGTAGATAAAAATAGGAATTCAAATGTTAATTTAGGTACACCTTTTATGGAAATAATTATTTTTGGCATCAGAATTTAGTTACACCGATTGATTAAATCATGAAATTTTCTTTGATTAAAAAATATATATATATAAATTTATTTAGTAATATCGTCATTAATTAAATTTTAAAAATTTTAAGAACAAGCAAATAAAATATAAACAAACTACTTATAATTTTTAAAAAATTAATCAAAGGAAAGTACGTGTTGTATCAGTAACTACTTTCATTCTTTAAATTATAAATAAATAATATCCAAATTTAGATACAACACTTGGATATTCCTGAATTAACTTTTAAATATTTTTATTCATTGATTCTGAGGTTTTAATTTAAGCTTTTCGAAATGTTTTAATTATTCACGGAAAGTGGCACGGATCGAAACAAGAAATATACGGTATTATCGAAATTTTTATTAATGTAGATAAAGTTCATATTGGTCATATTTATCAGTTTATACATTTCCGGCATCTTGTTATATACCATGATCATAACCTAAGCTTCTGATTTCCTAATATAAAAAGCCAGTGAGGAACAGTCACTAAATCGAGTCAGATCTTGTCATTATTAATAATCGCTATGTATTTCTATAAAAATACACTTAATAAATATAACAGAGTTGTACAAGAAAAATTGGAACTTACAAAACTCTCAGATATTCTCTTCTTTGATGTGGGGTCTGAAAACATAAAACTACGAATTATTAGAAGTTGTCTGTTTAACGCACTAGGAATATCCTATTTTGTACCCCTTGGCGAGCATTCTCCAGTTAATGGTGTTATGACATACGTCTTTCCATAATAGAAATTGCATTGATATATCCTTTAAGTAATAAACATAGGAAAGGATGGATGTATTACACCCATGAAGCGTATATCAAAGAATATAAGGAGTCTTGGATGGCAATCGTGAAATTGGGTTTCGAATGGTCGAATTACTGGCTAATGTTTAACAGTTAGAGGCAGTAGATGTCTCTATATTTTTAGAATAGAAATCGGAACTACGAGCATGATATTATAAATGAACTAGAGGAATATATTTGTGTGGAAGATCGGAGAGAGCCAATTATATATTGTATATTCTTATGCCAAAGTCAACTTTCTTTCCCTATATATAGGAATGTAAGCTGAAATAAAAATAGGTTCAACAAAGGCCAATAATATTGTTCTTTTAATATTAATATTTGCCTTCTTGAAAATATAGTACAAGTCATGAAATCGCTGGTGAAGATTTTCGAGGTTCTTTGTTATTTTATTTATTTTGCTCATTTGCGCCTTAAATTCGTTTGAGATCTTATAAGATCACTACTAAAACTGTTATAAATTTTGTTACCGGTCAGCTTTCAGTAGTCTATTTATTACCAATGAGAAAAAACAAAAGGGTAAAATTAAACGTTAGAAGATCTAAGCATTCAAGATATACTCAAGTAATGAATCTCGTGTTTTTGACATTATTGTTGTTGGAGAACTATACTCAAAACGGGTTTCAGCTCAATATTGCCCTGTAAAAAAAGTCAATCCGTTTTTTTTATTCCATCTTTTTTCCGTAAAAGGCTTATATTTCCGGAATTAATAACTTTATATCACGGAAATTCTCGATTATTTACATTTTCCGTGAATGGATCCGTGAAAGGCTCATTTTTACGGAGTTTTTACAGAAATAACGGATAAAATTTTTTATAGGGTTGTAAAATCAATCAGATTACCATCCAACTTATTACCTATTGATTCATGTGTATTATATACTGTACTATTCATCGAGAATTAAAGCTTTTTGATACGCGATTTACTGATATTATGCAATATATTAATCATTGAACATGCTTTCGTAACGTTGTCACGGCTAAATATATATCTAATCAATTTTTTTTTTTATTCGAATTTCTAACTCGTATTGATAAAAAAGCTTAAAGAATTGATATCAAGGATCAATTTATCAAAATGATTGGTTCAATCACTTGCCATCACTATTAGTATATATAATATGATGTAATTTAAAAAAAGGATCAATCGAAAATATCATAATTAAGTACGAGTTTAAAAGTAAAGAATTTAAAAACCCAATTAAATTTTCTTCAAATCAACTGATGTTAAATTATTTTGACTCTCTCAAAATCAAATCTCTTCTTCTATATATTTGGCTGATTGCCATATTTAAAAAAATGTTCTGTGATAACTCAGGTAATGAGAATAAACAAATTATAAATATACGTCGTTTTTCAATACCAGATTTTTTTTTTTTACGTTAAAAATTTCTTTGATCATAATCTGGATTAAATTTTTCTCTTGATATTATAATGTCAACTTTAAAAGTCCTGGCATCAACATTAGAAATTCCGGAACCATCATCAACACCTTCACTTTATCAAATATCAGCTCCTTCATCTTTTCAATCATCCGTCTATGAAAAAGATGAAAAAGAATCGACAATCAAAATAACATCAATCCCATTAACTATTGTATTAAAAATCTTTACTCGTCGCCTTGAAAAAGTGTATCGTAATATTCATGAAACCATTATCGCTTCTGAGGGTGGTAAAAAACGTAAGGTTGTTAAACTACCTGATTTCATCAGAAAAGCCAATTCGGCTTGTGACATGTATCAAGATTTATTTCAGGATGACATTAAAAATAGTCAAGGCAATATTGGATTGGTCTCGAACTTGGTTGAGGTTTTTGAAGTTTTCGAATATGAATGGAAAAATGAATGGAAGAATGAATTAAGTGAAACGAAACAAAAAGAAAATTATAAAGGTATCGTATCCGAAGCAACTTTAAGAAATGCTAAAAATAAAAAATTGCAAATCAAGCAGCAAATGCATGGTCCTTTACTCGAAAAATCAGTTGGTAAAAAGAAAGAAACGAAAGGTAAAGAAAAGGAGCAACTTATAGGAGAATCACGAGTGAAATCAGAACAAATTCTATCAAAGGATGAAAAAGATGACTTTATGAATGATATCTACAAAGAAAAACCAATTTCCTGGGCTGACGATGTTGAAGAAAAGTTCAAAAGTATAAATGAAATTAGGGATGGCGAAATAAAACATCAGGATGAAAACAGTAACGATAAGACAGACTTAAATGATAGTGAAACTAGTGAAATTGAACATGTTAAAGATGAGTCCGGTCAAGACAATGTAACTGTAGAAAAAATTTCCTCTTATCTTTTAAAAGAACATGCTAAACTCATTTATGAGGAACTTGAAAAAGAATTTGACACAAGGAGTAAATTATATGAAATGGATAAAGTACCGCATGTTTCTGCGAAACCTACTGGCAAAATGAAGAAAACTGGGCAAAAGAGGCGCCGCTATGAGCATAAACTGGTAATAATTATTTTCTTTTCTTGTTTAATTTTTATCATCATTATTTACCTGTTTTACAAATTATCCAAAAAAAATGTAGAAGAGACATGAACGTTCATTGTGCGATGGTGGTTTAATGAACAGGAAAAGAAACGTAAATAAAACGCTCAAAGTTATGAATCGTTGGAAAATAGTTCTTAAGGGTATTGAAAATGGCACTTGGTCACATTAATTTGTTCACATATTACTACTCTTCTCAGGGATTTTGCTGATTAAATTGTTTTATTCAAAAAAAAATTTACTTTTTCTTTTGCTTACAGATTTTATTGCTTATTAATAATATTTTTTTGTATGATATGATCATAAATAAACATTGAATTATAAACATGCTCTTAACAAATAAAATACATTACATGTTATATACGGCATTTGCTACAAATTCTAGATCTATTTTACTGATTTTATTTCAGACCTGACTTCAATTCACCAGAAGTGAAAATTATTTCTAAGCTAAAATACTAAAATTCAAAATTAATTAAAAGAAAAAATCCTAATACACTTAATTAACTTAATTCCTTTAATGTTTCTTTTAACTTGTCGTGCATTGGTGTGCCTTCAAAAGAATTTTTTGTTTTTCCTATCAAACTCTTTAATAAACTTTTAGCTTGATATTTCCAATCTTTGCAAACAATAATCTCTTCCTCTTCTATTATATCAGTATTAGAATCTTTATTGGTTTTATTTCGTAAAACCTTTTTATCACCAAAATTCTGGTATGCTTCTACGACATCTAATGCAACATTGGCTACTTTTTCAAACACAATCTCTGAAGATTCTAACATTGGATCATGTAATACGCTTCGATATGCTTTCAAGTGTGCTTCAAGAACTTTATCATAATCCTTCTTCCAAAACCAAAATTGAGCACAGAGTTTCCATATATGATGATTTGAGGTAATTCGCGAGGTAATAGTTTCGGTCAATAAATTTTCAAGTCTCGGTGCTAATTTAGATGCATCTTGAATATTTTTCGTAACGGCATTTATTAATAGTTCTAACACTTCCACATCAACACATGAATCTTTTTCTTTTTCCCATCGTAAGTCAACAACACGTTGCATAGCTCTCATAGTTTCAGCAAATTCACCAATATCAATAGCTATATACATATAGTTTGTCCATATTTTCCAACTATCATGTTTTAATTTCAATCCTTGTTGGAATGCATTGAAAGCGTCTGTTTTACGATTTTGTCTCAAAAACACTGATGCTAAATTATTCCAAGCTTCAGGATTTTCAGGATCAATAGCTATAACTCGAGAAAAAGCTTGTATAGCAATTTCCCATTCTTCCAAATGCATTGCAGCACATCCCTGAATAAACCAGGAATTTTCAAAAAGAGGATTTATTTTGAGGGCATTCGCATAACAATCAACGGATTTTCGATATTCTTCATGTTTGTACCAATATCCACCAAGAGATCGCATTGCACGAGCAAATCGACTTCCCGAAATTTCCCATGCATGTTCCCAATGTTTTGGATTCTTTTCAACGTCACCTAAAAGACAATAAAGTTTGGGTGAATTTGGTGTTATTTGAAGTTGTTCATGTATAATTTGTTTAGCCTTTTCTTCCTTTTCAAGCATAATATAACAGTTGATCACATCTTCCCACATTTCTAGTCGTTCAAATATTTCTAAAGATGAACGAACAACTCCTAATGACAAATATTGCACAGCAAGTTCCTTTTCCATTTCCCATTTTGGTGGTAATAAAATTTGATAAAAATATGATATTCGTTCTTGTGCACTAGAAAGTTCAAGAGGAAATTGATCAACGAGCGCTTGAAGTTGAAGAACAGAACGTTCAACTGTTCGAACCTTTGCTTTTTCAAGGCGTGATCTTAATAATAATGCCATAGTGTAAACCATCCAGTTGTTTGGATTTTCTAATACACGAGATACGTAAGGTATCATTTGTTCTATAGTTATACCATGAGACGGATTAGTATTTTTTATATCTAAACAAAAAGCGAGCAAAAGACATTGATCAATAACTTTAAGACTCTTTTGATTATGAGGATCTAAATCTGTATTATCTTTGTCATCTTTTTGGTCATCTTGTTTAGAAAATTCGATTTTTTCCAGCAGAGTGTCATCGTTTAATATTAAATTATCTGGAAGATTTTTCTTTGTAGTGTTTTCATCTTGAGATTCTTTAGATTCAGCACTATTAGCAACAATTAACAATTGTGATACATCAAATGTTTGAAATTTTGTTCTTTTGCCTAATGCTCCAGTTATTTTCCATTGAAATCCGCTTGATTTTTGTGCTTTTAAAAAACAATCAACCCCTAAAGAATCTTGGCCATAATAATGATATAAAAGACCGAGTTCAATATAAT
Source organism: Oehlia diaphana (assembly GCA_003833135.1). Lineage (NCBI taxonomy): Eukaryota > Fungi > Glomeromycota > Glomeromycetes > Glomerales > Glomeraceae > Oehlia > Oehlia diaphana. Next base: position 32,455 of record QZLH01000314.1, on the reverse strand, counting down.
ATCTAGCATAAATATCTAAATTTGTTGAAGGAAGTTTACTTTCAAGTGTTTTAAAATATTGAAACATTAAGTCATGCAAAGAACCAGCAACATTATCTAGAATACGTTGTTGAATGAATAGAACTCTTTGCGCCCACCATAAAGATGTTTTCAAATCAGTAAAAATTTGTTCATTTTCTACCAAGATAATTCTTGAAATTAGAAGATATAAAGCTTGAGGTGCCAAATGGTAAGTTTCTTCACCATCAACAGACAATATTTCAAGAGCTTTCTTATTTAATTCGTCAGTATTGCATTTTTCTCTTATAATTGTTGGTAAAAGATCATGTGATTCAAGATCCAAATTTGGTCCCGTCCAGGAAATTTGTACAAAGGCATTTAAACAAGCGATTGCAATACAGAGTAAATTAAGTTGTCTAAATGATTGATGATGTTGTTGTTGTTGTGATTCTAATTCTGGTAAATCACTTGAAATATACTCCTTGATCCTCTTGGAAATATAAGCGTTTACATCCAAATTTTCTACAAATTTTTTGATACTATCATCCTCTGCAGATAATTCTGTTCCAAAAATCTGTTTTACTATATTACATGTCAAACATTCCTTATATAGCCCATTGATAATATTCGATACTAAAGTTTCTGTTGAATTTGATGAATTCTCTTGTTTCTCTTGTATAGAATTTCCTAAAATTAGTGACCATTCTAATTTTTCAATATAATTTGCAGTATTGTTTGAAGAACCCATTCTCCTTTTTTTTTATTAGAAAAAATAAAAAAATAAAATAAAAGCGTTTAAAATATTTTTTTTTAATTTGTAAGCATCTTTTATATGCTTTAAAAAAGATGATTTGCAATCTGATAACGATCTTTCCAATCTACCAATCAATTCAGGTGATTAATCAATTAGCTCCACGTTTTGTTGTACAAATAACTTTGAAAAATTTATATAATAAAATAATCAAAATTTTTTTTTCTTATCAAATGCATAGAATTTGACGAGTTAATTTCTTTTTAAAGTTTCATATAACATAAAAATTAATAAATTTTTTTTTTAATATTACCCTAATTTATTATTTACTTAATTTAATTAATTTAAAAAAACTCTACATTATTAAAGTTGATTTATTTAATTTGAGGATTTTTTTTTATTTAGCATAATGTGGTTCGAATGGAAAATTGTAAGAATATCTTTTATTATTATTGAGTATTAGCATTTTTATTATACTACAACAGTTTTTTTATATATATATATTAGGATTTTGAAGGTCAAAAACAGGCTGAATTAATTTCTCAAGTGGGGATCATATTATTTGCGGTATATATAATCTCTTAATATGTTCTTTATTTACTGTATTTAGTTAAAAGTTTTTTTTTTTAAAAAAAAAAAAATTTAGGTTATTGGATTTATTGCGGGATTCTTACTACAAAATCTTATCTTGGCTTTTCAAATCTTTGGCGGTGGAATTTTTCTTACATCCGTAGTATGTATTTTGATCCATATTATTTTATTAAAATCAATTTTAATTTTTCTTATATAATTTTTTTTTTTAAAAAAAAAAAAAAAAGTTTGTGCTTCCACCTTGGTCATTTTATAATCAACATCCAGTTCAATGGCTTCCTCCAATTCAAATTGAAAAAGATAAACCTGAACAAGAAGAAGCTGATGAATTAAAAGAAAAATCTACTTAATGAGATAATGAAAGATTATTGGTTAATTTATTTCTTCATTTAAAATATGAGATAGACTTAAATCAAAAAGGGTTTGATATATTCTATTTTTTTTATTCGATATTATTTTAGGAGATCGTAATATAATTTTTTTAAAAAATAAAATAAAATAAAATAAAATAATGCTTTTGATCATTATCATTATTACTTGTAATTGTTTTTATTCTTGGATCCTTTGTGAAAAAAATTACATTATTAAAACTATTCATTAATTTTTTACCATTGTTCCTAGATAAGATAGACACGACTTTCATACTTCACGTCGAATCTGGCTATTCTGGTATATATATTTTTAAAAAATTCTTTTTAAAAAAAAGAAATATTCAAATAACAAATTTTTACTTATATTATAAAAATGAAATTTGAAATACCTCTACTACAGTATATAACAAAAAGTTCTGATAAAGGTCAATCACCAAAAACATAGTTATTACTAGTAAATTTTATCTTTGGACGAGAATTATTTCTTTATGTGTGACATTTGAACGTAAATTGTGATTCTGCTGGCATGCAAAGAATTACCGGTAAATTTTATATTATTTCATTTTAAGTATTTAATCTTTATATAAGTTTTCAGGTGTTTTTATGAAATTCTCTTATTAGAGTCGTACCTTTATTTCGTAGTCCATCCAGTGTATTTAAATTATGTCCGCTATATATAATTGGACATTGGACATCTGATTGATGTATGTCCAATTAGGTTTTCATTACTCATTCCAACTAAATTTTTCTAGGATATGGTAAAAAATGTTGCACAATTAATAATATTTATCCTACGAAAGAAGAATCACGTGGGGCCGTTGAAGCATATTTATAGATTTTTAATAAATTCTCGGAAGTTGGTCGGCGTTTAATAACGCGAAGGTTCATGAACTTACGATCGTAATCAAGTAATTAATATGATTATTAAATGCTAGGCAATTGTGGCAAAATGCTTCGGTTAGCATCAAAGACTATATTAATAAAGAATGATTATGTTGATCTTGAGTGTTCGAGAGGTATTGATCAAGGTGAGTTGCACACGCTTGCACAAATTCTTCAAACTGAATTTTGTTCCATTAGGATCCAGTTCTTGTATAATTCTGCTAAATATATATATTATAATAAGCATAGTTATTCAGAGTTTGTGAGTCCTCCTAACCTCCATGCTAGAGGAACATTTGGAACCCTCACGAATAGCGGAGCCGGAAAGAAGGAGCTCATTCTTTAGTTGACATTCCTAATTGTTTTTACAATGGTATTTGATTATGTAAGTTTTTGTTTGTGGTGATGGTGATGGTGGTGATAGACCAGACGTTTATACATTGGTCAGACGCCCATTCAATGGGGCAAGAAACTGTGTTAATTTAATGAAGGAAATCTCAACTCTATTACTTAGAATAAAACAAGATAGATATTTCGTTGCTTTCAATTGTACCAATTGTGCCAATTGTGCCAGTTTGAGAACATATGGCTATACCTTAGTTTACTTTTACGCAAGTAACAATAATTTTTAAAATTTTGTTTTTGAACATACCACTTCTTTCTTTCTAAAATATAGTATAATCGAAAAATTACTCATAGGTTCAGGTATAAGGGAGGTATAATTCTTATTGAATAATTAAAATAACTATTAAATTTTTTACGCGTTTTATAGTCATGTGATCTCGAGACTAGTTTAATTTTTTGAAAGGAAAAATTGAAAGAAATTATTTTTTTTTTATAAAAAAAAAAAATTTCGTGATTTAAAACCTTTAATAGATTAAAGTTTTTCGAAGAAGTGGTACGAACTATAATTGGTCGTTAAATGAACTTTATCGTTTGACGCGTGAGAAAATTAGGACGTGTTAATAAGTAGATGATGTCATCGATTGGTTGTATAACTTTTTAAACTTAGTTAAAATAGTTTATAGTTTAATAAAGTTAGTTTATTACATAAATAATTCTAAGTTTAATACTCTAAATTATACATTCGTCAAGTTATCATTGTTAAATTAAAAATTATTCTTATTTTTTTTGCAATATAAATATATATTGAAAATATTGAAAATACTTTTTTTATACTCTAATAAATAATAATAATAATAATAATAATATGTATATATAAAAATCTAAAATAAATAATAATAAATGTTCAAAAATTATACTAAAAGAAAAAAAATATATTATATATATAAAAAAAAATTAATGATATATCTAAAATTAAAAAAAAAAATTATTTTATTTTATTTTATAAAATTTATTATTTGTTTTTTATAAATTAAAATTAAGAGAAGAATATTTAAGAATTTCATTTTTATCAAAGACATTACCAACAATTTTTAAATCAAAATAATTTGGTTCGGGTTCATATTTAAATCTCTTATCTAAACTCCATCTTATATCAGGTAAATATTTTTTAATATAATGTTCAATTTGTTTAGGAAACATTTCTAACATAAAATAACCACTAGAAACGTAAGGTTTTAATAATTTATCAATATTAGGTTGAGAATGAATTGATTTTGGTACATCTTTTGTTGGTAATCTATCATAAAATTTTACATGTAAAATATTTTGATAATCTTGTCTTGCTAAACATATAGATTCCAGTAATGCTTTAACAAATCCATCCAATTTTATTGCTAATAATTTATATTCTTCTTCAGAGCTCATATTATGTTTATCAGGTGACATCTCTTTCATTGGAATTTGAAAATAATCCAATTCTTTCAAAAGTTCTTTTCGAGTTACAAATGTATAACAACAAAAATTTGTTGTTTTGGTATCAGTATCTTCTTGACTTGGCCAAATAATTTCTCCTGTACGATAAAATTCTAATATATAATGGAATGCTTTCCCATTACGATCAATAAAATATTCATTATCATTAGTTGGATGTAATAATGCATGATTACGTTCTTGAAACATCGTTCCAAGTAACGTTTCTGGATATGCTGTTAAAGTAGATCGATACGTTTCATACTAACAAACGAATTATAAGAGTTCGAAGATCAGTATATTTCAAATAATAAGGTAATAAATCATGACGTAAACAAATTATACCTTAACTCCACCAACATTTAATATAATTCGTTCTTTACTCAAATTGTAATCCCCCATTATCTTTTTCTTTGAATTTTTTAAATTTAACAAATTATTTAATAAGAATATGAACCGATGAAGGATGAACCGATGAAGAAAAAGTCAAATCAGATCATATAAAAAAAATCTTTTTATTTTTTTTTTTTTCAAATTAAAAAAAAAAAAAATTGAAAGAAAAAAAAAAAATTAATAAACATATTACTTACCTATTTATGTTAGTTATAGGCTGAATTATCGTATATTTTAGGCAAATCTTCCCACTCCGATTGTTCCACGTATTTTGTACGACTTTTCGATTACACAATACGCAGTAATAAATATCACTTTAGTCTTTAGTTCATAAATACAGATGGATAACGCGAAGATCAGGGACTCTTCTCTATGAAAGATATGGTAGAATAATTATAATGATTTTGTTTTACACATAAATAATTTGTTATGACTAAAAAAAATTTTACAATATAAAGAATCAAAAAGTTGTGATGATAATTCTGCGCCATCAAAAATAAGTATCTTTGTATCCTCCTTTATTTCAAATTGAATAATTGAAAAAAGTACAATACAAAAATATTAACGAAATTCAAAATTAATTTAAATAAATAAATAATTGGAGACAAAATCAAAATTTCAAATCAAATTATTTAACGAAAGATTACAACATCCTGTCTCATAACAACCAAAAATCTACCATCACCTTCACCAAAACTAATACTTTTCAATCCACGAATTTCAGCTTGACGATGTAATTGTTTTCTTTGATAAGCACTTAATTCTTTTGGAAATTTCAGGACTCTTTCATCACTTACATCAAATCTTTTCAACATCTTAATCATTACAGTGGTTAAATCATCATGAGAATAACCCTCAAAATTCATGCCTGAATTAAAATTTTTAGGAGTAACATAATTTGTCAAGATTGTACGATTAAAGTCTTCTTCCCCTTTACCTATATTAGGTCTTCTTGGTTTAGGTTGATTACGTATTTCATGCGAAAATTTCCACTTATTATTATCAGAATTTTTAGATTGATTCATTTTATTTTCTAAATCTTTACGTCTTGGAGCCTTTGGTGGCTTTTGATTTACCGATTGCGACTTCATTTGATGACGTTGATGATGTTTTGATGGTTGTTTTTGTGAATGATTAGACTTACTTTCCTTTTCTTCTGGAGGTAATTCATTATTATCATCAGTTGAAATTTTGTCTTGACGTTTCTTTTTCCATTCTCTATTCTCAGCATGACTGAGATTTAATAAAAATATATATAATATATTATGCATTTTATAGTTATATATATATATATATAAATATATGTTTTTACCTAAATGGAAAAAATTTTCCAGCAACAGCCCAACATTTTGCTAATTCTCGTCTGTAAAATTTTTTCTTATTTTCAACATTCTTTTCCCATTCAATATAAGATTTGTTTTTAGCTTTACCTTTTTTACCAACACTTTTACTAAAATCTTCTTGATTTTTCCAATCATCTAATAATTGATTATAACCATCCCATTCATACATATTATCAGTCCATTTTGAAGGTCCAACTCCACTTTCTTCAATTACAACTTTATCAATATATTTATGCATTTTAAATATAATATCATTTTGATTGGTAAATTCTGGATGTAAATTTTTGGTAAAAAGGTATAATTTATTTAATGAAGGAATTGTTACCATTTGAGATAATAATTGTTGTTTGGTTAATACTCTTAAAGTTGAACATGTTAAAGATAAAGAAGTTAAAGTTGGAATATCTTCAAGGTAAGAAATTATTTGTGTCCAAGTTTCAACAGGACAAATTTCTAAAGCAAGTTTCTTTGGTTCTTTTAAAGATTCAAGGAATTCTTCCTTATCAGAAATATCTAAATCATCTAAATCAATTTCATTCTCACTCATTTCTTTAAAGAAAGATTTTTTGGGGGGAGTTTTTTTTTTTTTCAAGAAAAATACGAAAATTCGGGTTCGAAAGAAATAAAAAAGGGGAAGACCTTTTTTTTATTAAAAAAAATGAATGATTATTAATTTATATATTATAAATTATTTTTGATAAACAAGATAACAAGAACTAAACGGGTGTTACCCAATGATTTTCCCATGCTATACTTAATTACTTTTTAAAATACGTAATTATACGTAATCTAGCTTCTGTGATAACTGACCACTGACCATAAACAATACCCTTATTTAGATAAAAAATTAACCGAAGAGTTGAGAATTGAAATAAAATTTTATTAACTAGAACTTTTTTTTTAAAAAAAAAAAGAAAAAAAAAATTAATAATAATCAATTAATTTTATAGTTAATTTTTAAAATCACTTAAAATAGATACACATCCTATACTTGGATTGGTTTTATTGAAACCCGGTTCGTTAAAAATATGATTTTTTGTTTAAAAAAAAACTTTTTAAACTAAACTCTTTTTAGATAAGTAGATTCTTGCTTGTATTGAAATTGAAATACTAAACTTTTTAACACGCATATATTAAAATATATATTAATTAAAATACGGTTCATAGAAATCTCATACAAATTCCATTTATTATGATGTGATTGGTGGATGAATCAATTGAATCATTCATGCGTGACAAATAGGAATTTAGGATTTACTGAACTTGCGGAAATTGATGTGATACAAAGTGACCCGAGTTACAAAATGTATTCACGGTCACATGTCATTGATGTATGCAACATCGGAGAGGCTCATCACAAAAATAAAGAACCCTTTCTAAAAGTAAAAATAAAAATAAAATAAAAATCACAAATATAAGGAACCTGAATATACCTTTATAAATGAAAACTTGTTTTTTTTAAACAATGGTTTTATTTTTTAATAATATTAATCAGTTTTTTTTTTCAACGACTTTTATATCATTCTTGATGTCATCAGGAGCTAATTTTCTCGATTCTCGATTAAATTTATAATACAAATTTATTGACCATTAATTAACTATTTGTCAAAGAAATTCTTTTTGCGAAAAAAGTCATACATTTTTTTTATTTAATACTTAAAAGTAATATTTTATAATAAAATACGGAAAAATAAAACGCGTTACGAATAAATGCTATTATTACATAACTAACTTGATCAAGAACGATCCATTTGCACTCATGTCATAATATTTTTACTAATAAGGCACAGCCCAATGATCGCTGTATAAAATTCAATAAAAAAAAAGACATGTCCCAAGTACAGGATTCGAACCCGAACCTTTCAATAATCGAATCTTCATTTGGTTCATTACAAATTACAAAACTTAATAGTTAAGCAAAGCCATTAACTGTCACGTGATCTATGACAGAATAATTTTGAAAAACGCGTCATATATACAAGATATTAATTAGGGTACCTACCAAAAATACATTAATCCCAAAAATGATAACATAATATAATATTGAATCATATTTTTTTTTGCTTAATTTTTTATCGGAAACCTGAAAATCCTGGCCCATTTTTCTAAATTCTCTTTATATAATTAAATCATCACAACTTGTTAAACATGTATTTTATTAAAAATTCAAACTCAGTTACAATTTAATTTGGATATGAATATTATATATATGAATTTTTTTTGTTTATTTGTTTGTTTTATTATTATACGAATTAACTCGAACTGGTAATTTATAATTTTTAGTATCTGAAAAAATTGTTACGACTCGTAATATAATGATTCTACTCGTAAATTCATTGATCATTGTTCTTTTTTTAAAAATTTTTAGGGAGGGACATTATTAAATCTATCTTTTTTACTTTTTTGTTTTTTCTTTTTAATTTTGACGGAATTTAATTTTTTTGGCGGAATAATATAATATTTTACGGAATTTTCAAACTTTAATCTTGACAGAATTACTTATACATTATATCGGAAAAATGTAAATTCAAAATTCTTGAATTCTTGAATTCTTGGTTGATAACTAAAAAAAGACCCCAAAATAAAACCATTGTTTTTTTCTCGGAAATTTTATCAAAATAAAACCATTGTTTTTTTCTCGGAAATTTTAACAAAATATAACCATTGTTTTTTCTCGGAAATTTTGATGATAATATTAATCATTGGAATTTTTTTTTTTTAAAAAAAAACATTTTTTTTTCATTTTTTTTCGGGAATTTTTTTATCAATGATTCAAATAATAATGTCTTTTAAATAAATAATTAAATAATTAATTAAATAAAAAAAAAAAAAATGAAATAAATCTACGTTCAATAATTAATCATTATTATTATTCAATAATTATATATAAAATTTTGATCATTTTTATTTTTGATTACTTTATCATATAATAAAAATATAAAAATCATAAAAAAAAAAAATCTATCAACAAATGATACATATTAACGGTTCTTAAATTTTTATTTTTAAATTTACATATATATATATATATATATAATTTATATATACATATAATTATTTTTTTTTATAAAGGTGGTTTTTTTTTAAAAAAAAAGTTGTTTTAAATATTTCATAATTTTTTTTAAAAAAAATCTTGTGTAAAAGGTGGTAAGATAAACATATAAATAAATAAAAAGGGTAAGAAATATGATTAATTTAAAAAGCTTAGCATATATATACAATTTGTAGGGAATATTTTTTTTACATGTATGAAATTGGATAAATTAAATGTTCTATAAATAAATAGTCGTAATATGACAAAGATATAATATATGTATGTAATTGTACAAGAAAGGATAGAAGAAGAAATTTAAAAAGGAAGTTAATTTAGGAAATATTTAAAAAGAGGAGAAAATCTAAAGGGAATTAGAGAATTTAAAAAGAAAATCTAAAGGGATTCGGAAAGAAAATCTAAAGGGATTCGTAAAGAAAATCTAAAGGGAATTTATAGATTTTAAAGAAAACCTAAAGGGGATTTATAGATTTTAAAGGAAATCTAAAGGAAATTAGAGAATTTAAAGAAATCTAAAGGGAATTTAGAGATTTAAAGAATTTAAGAATCTAAAGGTAATAAGGTAATTTAATAATACATGAAAAAAAGAATGTATAAATATTATTCGGAATAATGTAAAGTTGTATAAATGACATGCGGAATTACGTGTAATGTAAATAAAAAGGAGTATTTTTTTTTTTTTCTTCAAACGAATAATGAATTAATAAATGCGACGAATTTTTAGTATAATCCCTTTTTTTATTAAAAAAAAAAAAGGAAGTGTGCGGGAAATGTTTTTTTTTAAAAAAAAAATAATGTAAAAAAAAAAAATTAATTACTTAATTTTTTTTTCTTACAAAATGCGACGAAACGCGTTAAAAATTTTCCTTTCACCCTCAATTAAAGGAAATGAAGAAAAATTTGATTAAAAAAATTAACTTTTTTTTTCATCCTGTTTTTTCTCGAATATTGTAAGTATCATCTAAATAAAATTCAAGAAAAAAAAAATTTTTAATTATTCTTTTAAAAAAAATCAAGTGAATAGATTAGATATAATTTTACTTACTGCAAATAAGGACTTCGAGACATGGATGTTAATTTGTTTCAATTCATTAATTCATTTGAATGATAAAATTAATATTTATCGGAAAAAAAAAAGATGCAATTTTTTTATATTGGGATTCAGCTCTTTATGTATTTTTTGACATTCAAAAAACAAACCTGTCGAATTTCATTACTTACTTTAGGTTTAAACTTCCGAAAAATAACAAAACAATTATAGTGATGCACAAAATAACCTGAAATTTAATCTATATAATTAAATAATGAAAACGTATTTGTACATATTACTTAAATTACGAAAAAAAAAACAAATTTCATATTCATATGATTATTAAACAACGATATCATAATTTAATTATCCAATAATATTGGATTTCCTTCAACAAATTTCGTGGCTTTTTGTTTACTAAATTTAGAAAAATTTCTTTCAATACACAGCCACAAATACAAATTATTATCAAGTTTTTTCTCGATTATTTCTCTAAGCCTTCACTTGATTTCTTGTTTTTTTTTTTATTATTTTATGATCGGGCCGCGCATCTTTCATGATCGATACAATCGATCGATTTTACACCGCCACATGCAGGTTTTTTATAATTGTCTGGAGTTTTTTTTTTTTTTTAAAAAAAAAAAGGAAACAAAGTTATTTTTTTAAAAAAAGATTTATTTTCGCTATATCTTAACAGTTTATTCCCTGGAAAAAATAGTCTTATGTATCTTGTATGTACCTACTACCTTGGATTGTATAAAAGAAAAGAAATAATATATAGTATGATGTAAATAGATAAAATAAAAATTTTTTTTTTTTTTTTTTTTTTGAAAAAAGTTCTAAGCCACAATTCTTTTATAATAATAAAAGATTTAATTACACTCATTTTCGACCCTTTCATCCTTTTTTAATTTCCTTCTAAAGTAATGGGGTGTCATTATTTCTTAAACATTCTTTCTTGTTTTACACATTTGGATGAATTTGTGAAGCCACGTAATTAACAAAAAAATTAATTTGCTCATGTCCATTAACCTTTAATAATACATTCATTTCCCCACAATTGTTAATTACCAAAAAATAAATTTCGAGTATAAAAACGCCAAAAATCTGTGGCGTATCAGTATGTGAATTTTGTGAATTTAAATAAATTGATCAATGAATTCAATGATGCCATTTTATAAATTTTATACATTTTTATACACATTACATTATCTACATTATCTTTTATACACTTTATGCATTATATACTTTATAATACATTATAACTGTGCATTATACTGTATTATAATATGAACTTTCACGTGTAACTTTAGTTGGTTAAGAATTCATATTTTATCGTTACTTTTTTTTTACTCAATAATATTACACAAAAAGTTTTCTCGAATATACATGCGAAGTAACATTTCAAGTATTATTGGCAGAAACTAAGACTCATTAATGTCATTAATGTCATTAATGCTTGACCCCTGAACCTTATAGATAAAACGCGTAGTATATGCAAATATAAACGCATATATTTCATATTTCTGAACGACGAATACTGGTCTTTTCGACTGATATAATACGGACATATCCGGATAACCTTTATGAAATTAGTCATTATAAAAACGCGATGATTTATTTTTTTTTTAATAAAAAAAATAATTACTTAATATGTTTTAATTTGTGTTACCTTATCTATTGAACTTACCGTAAGTTTAAAAAATTACCAAAATTGTCTTTTTTTTACGGTAAAATTTTGTAAAAAAAGTCCCGAATTATTTACGTAATTTTATGAAGGATTCCCAGGTAATTTTAGTCAGCGTCTTTATAGGGAGTTTCACATACACAGCATGCATTGTACGTACTGTACGTACATTACAGATGATAACTTTAATAATATGCAGGCAATTCCGACATATATCCTATCTTTAAAAATTCTCTCATCCTGATCTATTTTATTATATATTTTTTTTTTTAAAAAAAAAAAAAAATATTACAAGGTGAAATATAAAAAAAAAATTCATTATCAAAATCTAATCTATATGAAACTCATGATATCTTGATATTATTTTACTAATTTTAAATCATTAAGGCTAAACGGAATTTTATTATTAAATAAGTTGTAAATTTTCTATTGGATAATTTTTTAACGCCAAAGAATATCACAATGAGAATTCATATCATGAAGATCAAATTTTTCGGTATAACCGATTAACAGGAAAAATGTTAAGGAAGAATAGGTTGGTTTCGGAGTAGTTCATAAATAGAAAAAAAAAAATATATATATAATATAATATAAATTTATAAAATAATCAATTTTTTTTTGAATTCAATAATAATAATATCGGAATATCGGTGTTTTAAGTGTTATCTGTTATGGTTGTATCACCATCAAATATTTGTTGTACTTTTGTTTATTGGTGTAAAACCTTGTCTCTTTTACAATCATTTACTTTTTGCAATACTTTTTTTGGTCAAATTTGAATTTCCATAAATGCATTGGAATAACGAAAGATTATAATATTCCCCTTACTCTTCCTTCTCACACTTTCAAACAAAAATCTTTTTGATGATAGTTTACAAAAGGTTTAGATTCGCAAATCATACCTTTCGGTTATACACTTTACCAATTATTATTAGATACACCGAATAATCTGCTATATCAAAAACATTACGTAAAAATCAATATTATTTTATATAAAGGAGATGTTTTAAGAGGAAAAGATATTTTTTTTTTTTCAAAAAATAAAAATAAAAATAAAAATAAAAATAAAAAAAAAATGTGAATTATGGAATTTAATGAATTTAATCATTCTTTTCATTCTTTGAGGTTCAGTTCATTTTGCGAGTAAGTTATCATAATAGAATAAATATATGTATATTATAATATATATTATAATATATATAATCATATAATATTAATTTTTTTATTTTAGTTGGCGACATAATTTAAGAAATTGTGATGATGCATCAACATTTAAAACTTTGTTATTAATCGCAACAATAATTAATTTCATAATTTCCTTATTAACATTAACAATTTTATGCTGGAAATTAAATTATCGTTCATCTACTTGTAATAAATCATGGAAAATATATGAATGGTCATCTATAGAATTAATATTATTTTGGATTACAATATATTGTTTATTTAGAGGTTTACACAATTTTATTATTGCTTTAGACCTTTTTACAAATCATGTGATTTTAAGAGCTTCATTTTATGAAATTTCATTCATTCCAGGATTTTATTTGGTTCTAATTTATTTGACTAATATATTTCGTTTAATACCAAAATTAAGTTTTGATCAAACATCAAATCGTAAATCAAATATAAAAACTATTTGTATACCAAAAGATAAACAATCAACAATAATATTTTGGTTTTCATGTATATTTGCGACACTAAATTTAATTTGTTCATCTATAATTAGAGGTTATTCAATTATTTATCCAAAAAGTTTTTTTTTTATAATAACAACTTTATTAGATATTATTAATCTTATAATTCGTTTATTTCTTGGTTTTTGTTTGATATATTATGGAAGAATATCTGTTAATTTAACAAATCAAAGTATGAGATTAGCAGGTATTGATGATATAAAAGATATTAATAATTGTGATTCGATTTCGAATTTAAATATGAATCATACTAATATTTTGAATAAATTACACGTTCATAAGGTAATAAATAATTAATATTTTTTACAAATAATTCTTATTAATAAATTATATTAATATAATTTTTTTTTTTTTTTTAGATGCAAATATTTAACATAATTTGTGGAATAACTTTAATATTTTATTCTTTTATAATTATTGTTCAAATGATATTCTTCAAAGATCTTATAAATAATCCTTATTTTGAAATGTTTGATTTTTCTACACTTATATTTGGTTCTCCTTTATTTACTTTGATTTTAGTCATTGCAATATTATTACCGTAAGTCTTTTATATTTATAATAACAAAAACAACGATAATAATAATAATTAACATTATATATTTTATTTATATATAGGGAATGTATAAAAAAAAAGAATGTTGTATTATTTGTTTAAAAAGGTTAATTACGGAAAAATTCTCTAATATGATTTCGATTATGTAAAAATATGTTTTCCTATAAGATTTTTAGATCGAATCATGTTTGTACTACAAACAAAATTTAGGATGCTTATCATTTAATAGAATAGTTTTTATGATAAAAATGTATACTTTGATGAATGTATACTTGATTACTATTTTGTTCTGTTCCATTATCTATAACCTCTTTAACATCTATAACTTCAACCACAGTTTAGAAATTTCCTAATTTCATACATTCAAGAGTTTCCGTAGCATGGGAATACAAATTATAAAATTATCCGTTAAAAATAATTATAACCTTTTACATGAATTTTTTATTGCATATTGTCACGTGAATAGCATCAGGTTTACAGGTTTACATTCAAGAATGGGATTTCAAAAATCTTTTCTAGAAATAAATTGTCTTTATATGATTTCTCAACCGTTGAATAATAACTTTTTATTTGTTGATCTGCGCCAAAAATATTGATTAGATGAATTCATTTTAAATTCGTCCGGCACCGAGTTAATAACATAACACAAACTTACCGCCTGAATTTCCTTGTTAATTGATATATTAGTTGAAATTTTTTTTTTTCTTCATCAAATTTTTTCTTATACTTTTTAAAATCACTTTATATGGGATTTTAATTAACAGTTAAGAATATAATACATTTATTATTATATATTAATAATATATCATGATGTTGCGATCAGATATCGATAATATGTTGGTCAAAGGTTAAGTATTACGAATGTAAAACTTATTTTTTAATCCTATTTTCAACTCCTTATTCCTTCTTTTTCATCTCCCTTACCCTTTTTTTTTCTATATATCATTGAAGCTTCATAATGAACAATATACTACTAGAATTGATTTTTCTCTAATATAATGATAATTATAAAATATCAACTTGTAATTTAAAATATCCCTACTTTCAAATTTGTTCTTGTAAGATCCTACTTATTTTTTAAAGCATACTCGTACAGACAGTCGTATTTCTTCCACCCTCTTACATAGGGGTTCGAATTGGATGAGCCGGTTCCGGTTCCATAATGGTTCCATAATATGACTCGGCCAGTTTGGTCCAGAACTGAGTCACTTCATATCAAAATTTATCGGAACCGAAAATACCAAAATGAATTAAAATTGCAAACTTTTGTGGGAAATGTTAAATTGTGATTTAAATATAAAGTCAATTAACAAAAATGATTAAGGGATAACTATGCGTTTCTATAGATAAACTTAACCTCTGTAATTTTATTTTAATTATGTAAATTATGGGATTGTATTTCTTTTTTTACTTGATATTAGTAAAAGAAATAATTTAAAAAAAAAAAAATTGGATAAACGATATAAATAATTATAAATATTCTACAGTAGAGGTAACAAAGTAATATTAATCACTTTGTATTATTACATCCTACATCTTAGATTGTATCACATTTTAGATTGTTTGCTTACTCCTAACCACACTTTGCCCAGAAGTTGTAGAGAATTAGCAAGGAGGTAACTTTTATCCTTATCATCCTCATCATTATTCAGGATTTTATCACAGGTTTCACGTGTGATGGAGGATATTTCTGATCGTGAAAGTCGCCAAATTACTTTATTCATCTAAGATTTTTTTTAAAATAAATTTAATTAGTCATCCAATGCAATAGTTTTAGATTTTGTTAGTCCCAGCAGGGAAGATTAGATGGGTTTTACCTCTTCCTGTTTCATCATTGGTCCACCCTTAGTTTTGGCTGCCAAGTATCCAGAGACTAAGTCCACCGTAAATTCAACGCCGTTAAAAATATTAGAACATTTATTTGAAATGGATGATAAAAAAGATTTATTTAGGTGAGCTTGGGCCTTGGAAACGTAAATTCCACCCAGAGAGGATAGCAACTCTTTCCCATTTGGTTCCGATAAAAGCTTTTGAGCTTCTTGGCGAAGACTTTCCTCAAACGATTCAAATTCCGAAGAATCTTGCTTCGGAAATCGAGAAAGTTTGTCTTTTAGGTAACGGACAATATTGGATACACGAATGGTGTGACGTTGCACTTTCCGCTCATTAGAAGTTAACTCATTTATTTCAGGTGAGCTACCGTCATTCATAATTGAAAACATCCAAAGGCCAATTTCCAGGTCTCCAATATATGGTTGCCAAGTGTCTCCTCCTACATATGGATTGAATGATGCTTTACCTTCTAAGGCTAAAATCAAATTAAACATTGAATCAATTTGATGCAAGAAATTATTTTAATACACGAGAAGTTTTGAATCCTACAATCATTTATTGTTCCGTAGTTATCGTAAAGAGAACGGCTGTTCTTATCCGAGAGAATTTTGTATGCGTTTGAGAGCTTGTTCCACTGTTTAGTTGTATTAAGGACACTCAGTTAATATTTTTATTCAATATACATTAAATCTGATGCAGTACCTCTTCGGTTTCAATGCCACCATTTTTATCCGGATGATGCTTTAATGCGAGTTTCTTATAGCTTAATTTAATTTCAGCTTCAGTCGCTTCAGGCTTTAATTGGAGGATATCATATAATTCAGTTTCCCTTGGTTTATTTGCATCTATTATATTTTGAATCGTAAACGAAAATGAGCGTAAGGGTCAAAAATAACAGCTTTTTTTCAGCAACTTACCATGAGAATGTTCAGTTTTCTTATCTTCCTTTGAATTACTCGAAAATTGTCTTAATATTGTCTTTTTTTGTTTTTCGAATTCATTTTTATCAATTTCACCATTATCTAATCTACGTTGGTTCTCTTTTAATTCTTCTAGGAGATTCATTTTTCTAATAACTCAACACAAACTTTTTGAGCGTTCTTTTCCTGATGCAAGGGGTAACTTTTGTGGTGTTCTATAAATAAAAAAACCAAATGTTTTGTTTGTGCGTACAAACAACTAAACCTTGCGGTAGAAATTCCTACTAAATAAAGTAATATAAGAAAGAGATAAACACGTAAACATAAACACATTACACTGAATTGGTACAATATTGGTTTTTTTTAAAAAAAAATCGTATTCTTTACCTATATATATCTTTTTAATTATCATATTGAAAGACAAAATAAATGCTATTGCATCGGGATAATCTACATCAGGAAAGTTTTTAAAAAGAAAAAATGTAAAAATAAATTTGTGTTACAAATAAAATTATTGTTAAACAAAATTTGATCAATGATTTATAAAACTGGCTTTTTTGAACTTTTCAGATCAGCTTTGAAGCATTTCAATATTTCATATATTTCCTTGGTGAATATATGAAATAAAATAATTATAATTATATAACTTATATAGTTTTTGTTGTAAAGCAATAATGAGTTTTTTTTATTATAGTACAAATCAATATCAACCACCACTTCAATATTACCCTTCACAACAATATTATACTTCACCACAATATTACCCTTCACCACCTTCACCACAATATTATCCTTCACCACAATATTACCCTGCGCCAACACAATATTATATTCAATATGTTTACCCTACGCCCCCTACGCCCCCTACGCCCCCTACGCAAACTCAAAGTATAACTGTCCCTCGCGATTATGCTAAAAATAAAGAAAATAAACAAAGTCGTCAAAGGAGTTCATCAGCTTCCAGATCTACCGGTGAACAAAGTTTACTACAAGAACTCAACACTCTGGACGAAGCTTATCTTGTTCATAAATATATAAGCAAAAAAGAATACGAAGAATATCGTCAGAAAGTTATAAATAAATGGAGGGGTAAGTTAAAAAAGAAGTTTTTATTATTCAATGTTACAAGTATTTAACCTCTGTTTATTTCATAGGACAAGAAAAAAAATCTTTCTGGAACAGAATGTGGGATACCGCATGCCGTTTTGGCAATTCCATCTTCAAGAATTTGCTTACACCCATAATTTCCAATTTGGGTAGTTCATTGATTGGAGGTTTTGCAGGTCATTCAGGTTTTATCGGCCAATGAAGTGAAGTACAATCAATTACTCGGTGATCATGGCAGGGTCAGGGTCCAATGAGTTTATGAGTCTGTATTTACGTAAATTTTATTTGTGGCGAATGTAAACTAAATTTTTATTAAATAAATCTAAGTTATTTTTTTATTAAATTTTGAATTGATCGTGTTATTAAAATACGCATTTGATCTGGCTGTTGTTTAGTTTAAACTAATGGTGACTGTTATTTAGTGAATGGCAAAACGGCCATTACTGTATAAATTTAAAATTAATAAAACAATGTTAATCTCTAACATTTTACTAACAATTTTTTTGGGCAACCTTAAATAATATGTTATATAGAGATTTGGATAATAAATTTTATATCCGGTATCATGATGCCAATAATTTTGCTCGGCATACCCGGCATGTTACGTCATTTATTGCCGAAATTCAGCAATAAATGATGTAGCATGCCAAATATGGACAAAATTGATTAATTTATCATGATCACGTAAGGCTACCAAGGATATGACCGTTATTAGGCAATATTACGATGGATATTAAATGATTGTTCCACTGCGTGGCACAATGACAGCCAATCATTGCCTCCATATTGAATACTTCGTGCCTAATAACTAGGGATTTGGGACTTCATTCTTTTTGTTCGATATTAAGAATTAAACTATATTAATTTCTAGGAGTACATTTTAAATTCTGCAAGTTACATAAGATGAATGGATTGATTTGCTTGTTATGATATCATGGAATGGTACAATGAAATTGAAGTTGTGGTAAAATTATAAAGGACCAAATAATGCATATATAATATGTATTAATACTCTATTTTAAATAATTTTCTATTGATTATCTTTGATATTATAAGTCTTCTTTGACATGCGTACTACTTGTAGTACTACTTTTAGTACTTGTGGCTGTATGTTTGAATAGATCCTTTAGCCCTGATTTTTTTTTTAAAAATAAAATTAGAATTGTAAAATCAAAAAGGTTTCTTAGTTAGACGTTAAGTTATCCTTACCTTGTTTGGTAGAATCATCTATTATGGAAGGGAATACAACAGTGTACTGTATATATAAGTCACCATTGGTTGTCGATCTAAAATGTGGCATACCTTCATTCTTGATAGTTTGAACAAATCCTGGTTGCGTTACTTCGTCTCTTTTTAGCAAAACATTTCTACCATCAAGATGCGTAATATTCTTTTCGAATCCAGTAAGTGCCTAAAAATTTAACATTTCAATTAACATACAATCCAAATTAAACTAAAATTAATTCTCAATGCTTACATCTATTAATGATATTGTTTGTTCTGCGTATAAATTATTTCCTTTTCTTTCAAATACTGAATGTGGTATTGTCTTTACTTTAAATATGATATCACCAGGAATTATTTCGGGCGATTCATCACCTTCTTTCTCAAATACCTAAACAGTTTAAATTTAGTTATATTGGCAAAAAAAGAAACAATTTTATATAATAATTTTAGTTACTCACAATTGTCCCATCATCAACTTGTCCTTTCTCAACTATTATTGTTAATTGTTCATTTCCACGTAGAACTTTCTTTCCATTACAAACCGGACATTTCGATTTTATAATTTTACCTTTACCACCACATGAATCACATCTGTGAACCATAAACACATAAATTAAGTTAAATTTTAATAATACTTTCTTTAAAAGAAAGAATGAGTTTTTTACTTACGTAGAATGAAATTGTTGAAAAATTCCAGGTCCAAGTTGTTGTTTGACTACTTTCATTCCACGCCCACCACAAGCATTACATGTTATAACGTCTTCTGCTCTCTTTGCACCTGTTCCTCTACAATTTCCACAAATAACTTGTTTCGAGACATCAACTTCAACTTGAGTTCCTAAATATAATTCTTTTAGTTCCACTTCCAATTCCATAACAGTACTTGGACCTTGTCTTTCAGATTGTGATTGATGACCTAAGTTGAATCAAACCGTAATTAATTAAAATGAACTTTAAGAGATAAAATAAATAAATATACATTTTTTCTCACCAAAATGATTTCCACCAAAGAAAGAAGCAAATATATCAAATGGATTGTGAAAACCTCCTTGACTCTGTTGTTTTAATCCTTCTTCCCCATACTTGTCATAAATCTGTCGTTTTTTATCATCTGATAAAACTTCATAAGCTATTATGATGAATCAAATAAAATTAACCATTAATTCAATAAATTTGATTTTATTAAAAAAAATCATTTATAATAAAAATTTAGTTTATTATACCTTCGGCTAATTGGACAAATTTTTGTTCAGCTTCTTTATCACCGGGATTTTTATCCGGATGATATTTTTTTGATAATAGTTTATATTTTTTCTTAATTTCTCTTGAACTTGCTGACTGCGAAACTCCCAAAATTGAATAATAATCAGCCCCACCATATATATAATCTACCGATAATAATAATAATAACCACCAAAATGAAAGTGATGATAATTGCATTTTTTATGATAGATATGATAGATATTAAAGAAGAAGTTATTCTGATGCGGAAAGGAACTTCGAGTTTTTAAATTGGAAATTCAATGTGTTGTTCAGATTTAATTGGTCAGATTGTTATGGTTACACAAAGTCGCCCAATAGAAAAACGTGGCAATTAACAACGCGACAACGCATGATCTAAGAATGATCGGCGATCATTTCATGTATAAATTATTCGATCGTTAAACTCTTTTCTTTATGATATGCCATATGCAAATATGCCAACTTGTGTTGAATGTGGAGCTCCTGTAACGAATTTATATACCGAATATAGTAAAGGAAATATAAGACTCACACCTTGTGTAAATTTTTTTTTTTATTTTTTATCTTCGCAATCTTTTTCTCTAAGTTTTCAATTTGGATTATTCATTTAGGAGAAATGCAAAAAATTTGCGGATAAATATGTTGAACATGATTTTGTTATAATTTTTATAGATATGTTACTACATAAACCTCAAGTATATCGACATTTATTATTTAATCGATTAGAATATCGAGATCATGGCATAGATGTCAGTAAAAAAAAATTTTTCTCAATTTCTTTTATAAAAGGTAATAAAAAAGATCAATCAATCATTCTTTTTTTTATAGCCCAATGTATTTAAACTAGGCATTCTTCTTATACTTTTTGACGTTTGTATCCTTTGAAATTTATCTAAAACTAGATGTTTTATTATTTTGTTTATATAATCAATCATTTATTATTATTATATTACATATTTTTTTAAAAGATATAAAATGGTTTAGATTAGAAAAATATTATACAGCTTCAAACATCCCATTTATTGAGCAACCAGTTTTTCTCCAATACTTATATATTTTATTTTTGTGTGTTATAGGTAGGTAAAAAAAAAATTATTTATAATTGTTAGCATTAAATATTTTTAACTTTTTACTTCATTTTATAGAATTTGTTGTTTTTCAGTTTGGTGTAAGATTGGCCGTAAGTTTTTATATCGGAGATAAATACGCTATTATAAAGTAAGTTGTTAAATAATACAACAGATACGAGAGAGCATGAAATAATAATATATATTAATTACATTTTAGATATAATTATATTGCAATAGCATTAATAATATCAAGTTTTGGAAAAATTTTATTGATATTAATGGTGATTTGGGATTATAATGGATTGGAATATTCTTGGCTTATAAATATCGTAGTATTAACTTCTAATGTGGAAGCACTTGCAGGTAATTAATTATTTCTTAAATTTTTTTTTTTTTGAAATTTAATATTTTTTTATTCTAAAAAAAGAAAAAATTTAATCCAATTTATAGTATTTTTGAATGTTGGATATTTCAAAACTTTGTTGATATTAATTTTTGGATTAGGATTGAAAGTGTTGGCTCAAATATTTTTTATTCAAATTACAAATAATCCTTTGTTATTAACTTTATTAAGTATTTAATAAAGAAGGAATTAGAACCAGTACTATCTATAATCAAGTAAAAAAAAAAATTTTTGTTTCGAAATACATCGGATTCCTAATCAAAAGAAAACTTTTTTTTCTCGTTTATCAAAATATTCTGACGGCTTTGATGAAGCCATATATCGAAATGCTTACAATCAAATTGGTCGTTAACGATATACCAGTACAGTCAGACTTCTATAATTGCACTCTCCATAATTGCACTCACTATGTATACCCTCTCTAAATGCACCTTCCTGGTTCGGCCCAAGCTTATATGATCTCTAATTATTTTATCTCTATAAATGCACACCCTCTCTAAATACACTATTTTGAAAATTATGCCTATGGTCCCAAGAGGTGTGCAATTATGGAGGTCTGACTATAATTGGTTTGACTTTTCAGACCACTCATCTTACCAATAAGTGATATTAATGATAAAATACCTGTAATTGTTAAAAAAAGTTATCTTTCAAATTTATAGTATAATAAAATTATTTATTAAAATTATATTTATTTTTTTTTTAATACAGTATAAATAAAATAATTTTATAAGGCTTTAAATTAATTTATTCTTTAAAAAAATAAAAATTAAGTTTGTGTATAACAAAAATTAAATATAAAGGAAAAAAAAAAATAGTCGAAAAATAATTGGGGCTCCAGCGGGAATTGAACCCACGACCTCTCGCACCCAAAGCGAGAATCATACTACTAGACCATGGAGCCTTGGATGTTGAAGAAATAAGAAAAATATATTTATTTAAATATTAAGTTTTGGTTGGAATGTTTATATATTGAATCCAAATCTACCCTCATCGAGATTAGTTTCCAAGATTTAGGGAGTATGAGATCGAAATAAGGTTAGCCAGGAAATTAAAAGCTAAATTTAGTTTATGAAAATGTCATAAATGAGATCTACGGTATACATTTTTTTGCCATGGAAAAAATATTTATTAATTAATTATTCGTATAACATCATTTTTCTTTGTGCTAAGTTACCTTTCAAAATTTTAGTTGATCTTTGAATATATACTTTTTCCGATAGTTAAAAATTATAATAATCCAATAAATAATTTTTTTGTAATTAGCGAAAAATTGCATTTATTTATTAATTCTACTAAATGATTTGATTTTTGATTTCTATTTTACAAAGTCAAATAATGTCTTAATAAATTGTGAATTTTTTTTTATACAGATAAAAAATATTTATATATTACATTCTACGTTAAATTAAATTACTATTTTTAATTACTATTTTTGTCTATCAAATGATGTATATGATTGGTGGATTTGTGTGCTACTGTGCAATATTCAACGTTTTTAAACCATTCATCTTCAAGAATATCTTTTAATGTGGCACGTTTCTCCGGAGTAACTTCAAGTATCTTTCTCATAATAGAACGAGACTCTGGAGGAAGTTTTTTAATTAATCGATCAGGATAACGTAAATATGCTTTATATGAAGCGTCTTCGCTTACTCTAGCAATCAACCAAGGAAATCTCCCTATAACCATACATACAAAGATAATTCCTATTGCCCATATATCTGCTGATCTTACATCGTAAGAAGACTGAGTGTATGATTCTGGACAAATATATGGATCCGAACCACAAGGACCTAAACAATACAAATAAGAAGAATTTTTTATCAGTAAAAAATTAATAATTAATCGAAATAATGATGATTACATTTGTTGATACTTTACCTGAAGAGAGCATGATTTTATTATCAAATGGATATTTAAAGACGGTAGAACAACCAAAATCAATTAATTTTACAATGCCGAATTCATTTAAAACACAATTATCTAATTTTAAATCTCTGTGGGCGATTCCCATACTATGCAAATAATTTACACCCATTACGATTTGTTTAAAACAACAAAAAATTTCATTTTGTGACATTTTTTTAGACATCACAATTTCAAATAAATCATAAGGAGCAAATTCCATTATTTCATATAATTGTCCATTTTCTTGAATAATATCTATGGTTTCAATAATATTTTCATGATTTAAAACCGACCCTATACAAAATTCTGCGGTAATAGTTTTTAGCCAAGATTTTTCCGATTCATACGGAAAACGTTTACGAAATTGTTTTACAGCAAAAGGTTTATTATCAGATTTTCGATTTATTAATCGTACAGTTCCCCCTACACCTGATCCAAGTTCTCTGCTCCATTTACCATATTTATTAAATTCTACATGTTTGTAATTATAATATGAAAGATTAGACGTGGACCTCGATTTTTTATGTGATGGGGATTTAAATGCCATTTTTAATTCACGAAAGAAATTTGTTTTTTTCTTTGATGATTTATAAGAAGGCTTTTCGAAAATAAATTGTGGTGGCGGTGTAGGAGAAGATGATGTAGAAGATTCTGTGGTGGTTGTAAGTGAAATTCCCGAGCTAAGTTGTGGAGTTAGAGGGTAAGACTGATCCGAAACATTTAATTGTGACATTGTATCATTATAATTTTCATAAATAATTTGCATTGATAAAGCTCTGTTGGGCTGCGATTTTATTGTTGAATTTTTATCTTTAATTAAATTTGGCATGGAAGATGAAAGTGCTTTATAGGATGATGTTCCCATCCAACTTAACCTACTTTCTTTTTCATGCCGATTTAAAGGGTTATTGTGTAATAAAGGTGAAGGTGGTGTTGAATATTGATCATTTTCTATCCATTTGTTTGATAAATTATTTTCATCGGTACATATTATCGCTTCAGTCGATAATTTTGTTGGTTCTTGATATTTATCTTGGGGATTAAAACTGATTGTATCGAAAGCCATTTTTTATAATGCTAATTTTTTCAAAAAAAAAAAAAAAAAATATTTTATCTAAAAACAAAAAAAAAAAGGGTAAAATTCTGCTGAAATATTTAATCCACATCTGTTATATATATTCTTTTTTTATTTATATTATGGTATGTAAAAATTATTTCATTCAAAAAAAAAAAAACTCCGTAATTGATTACCCGGGTCATTATTATATTATAATTAATATGTTTATTCCGGCAGTGAATTCAACCGACCCACTTACGCAGTAATTTATCCAAGGCGAATGCACTTAATTTCCGATTTTTTTTCCATGGAAAATCAGAAAATCCTCGGAGTTAATATTTCCCATATAAAAAATTTAAAAATTTAACCGATTTCCGTTATCTTTTGGCTAAATTTACTTTTTACAAATGACGTATTCCGAATCTTTCCGAATAAACAATTAGAAATTGCGCTTCAAAAATAAACTACGCAATCTGCGGCCTGCGGCGTGATCGGAAACTCCGATGATACTTTAACTCATTGAGTTACAACGAAAAGTACTACGCCATTGTGACAAACTCTTACGGTATCAATTTTATAAATTAATAATATTAAATGTTCAATAAAAAACAAAAAAAAAAAAATATTTGTGAAAGATAATTTCTTCTGAAACTCAATGCAGGAAGATAATTGTAAGGCTTTAAATATATCGTTATGTCTAAATAATTAATTCCCTTATTAAATACTGTATATCAAACATTAATGCAGATAAAGGATCACTTAATAAAGTAGGTAATAGATTCCAATAATTAATGTAGATAAAATAATTGCTACCTCTAACACGTCTCATTCGATTTTATATTATGCGATCTTTGATAGAAACTTTTTCATGGTTTGTGGAAAAGAAATATCGATGAAAAATCATGCAGTTTTAGTAAAAGTTATGCAAAATAAAATGGTTAAAATAAGAAACGTATCTCAATTTTATTCTGATAAAATTACTTTCTCAAAAATACATGAAAACAGAATTAAACGAAATGGTTGAAATAATCAAAATTATCGAAAAGGTCAACGACCAAAAAGTCATGTGAAAGTAAAATCAAATCTGATAGGATTGTAAAATTACCGTAACAAAAAAATTTTACCGGTGCATAAGTTACTTGTAATGGTAACACCACTTAAAAAACATAAGATTTAGAAAATGATATTAAAGAATATAATTAAATATAATAAATAATATCATATTGTTTACAAAAAATTTCTACATATCACTGTTTGCTAACCAATAGTCTAATATAATTTAAATAATTAAACAAATTTCTATATTTCAATTATTTCAGAATTTATTTAAACCAATTATTGCATAAATTTTACAACTTGTATAACAAAAATTTAAAAGAATTAAATTACTATAATTTGATTAATAGCATCAGAATCATATCATATAATTACTGCTATTTGAATCATCTTAATAAAATGCTAATAAGCTAAAAATTATAACCAAATAAAAGATATTATTAAAGAATATCTAAACTTAATATCTGAACAATTTCAATATTATTATTATTTAATTCCTTTTAATAAGATAAATACAATAAATCTATATTACTATATAATGCAAGCTTTATATAATATTTTTTTTTCTGAAAAAAATCTCCATTTTCTTTTGATTTTACAATTTAAACAATTTAATTTTAATATAGATAATATATGTAAATATTTTTTAAATATATTATAAGTTTTTAAAAAATTTTGTATACCCTCAAGTTGCCTGTTAAAATTAAATTAATTTCAGCAATTATAAAAATATAGAAATAAAAATTATATTAAAATTATATTCAAAAACTAGTAAAAATGTAGAATTATATTATTTTATATTTGAAAACTTAAGAATGTAGAAATTATATTAAAATTATATTTAAAATTTGTAAAAATATAGAAATTGTAGAAATTAATTTCAGTATTTTCACTATATAATTTTAATACAGTTTTAGAATTCTTACAGAATTTTATATATAATTTAATATAATTTCTACAATTTTATATATATTAAAAGATTAAAATTAATTTTAGTAAACAACTTTAAATATAGCATTAACTGATTTTTAAAATTTGCAAAATACTTGAAATATTGATATCTATAATATACAGTAAATTTACTGCTTATTTATAATAAAAATCATTATAGAAATTAGCTCTTTACTAATAATTTTTACTTTACTTTATTTTTAAATTCTATTGGTTAATTAGTTAAAAAGGGAAAAAATCATAATAATGTAATATAATTTTTTTTTTTATAATAGAATTTGCAAAAATTTCATATACAATTTTTACCTTAAGTCTGAGAATAACCTATCTTATAAATAAACAAAATTCTAGTAAATCCTAAAATATACAATAAATATTTGAATATAATTTTAGTTTTCTAGTATTATATACAATAGTATTAAAATTCATTTTAATAATAATAATTTTATTTTTTAACTTTTTAAATTATAATATAAAATAAAATTTTATTTAATATAAAAGAATCTCATCATAATGTTTATCAAACATTATTAAATAATACAAGATGTGTTAAAAAAATACCTATAAGTGTTAAATTAAAGTATTAAAAAAAATGCTTAAATAATTAAATACTTGATAAATAATAAAATATTGCAATATTTAAATATTAATTTTTTATTATTTAATAAATGTAAAATTTTAATACTTATTAAATACTACTATTTGGTAAATATAAGATTTCATTTGATTAAACTTCATAATGCTAAATACTGCAAAGAATTTTATATATAATTTTTACTTTAAATTTAGAAGTAACCTATATTATAAATAAGTGATATTTTATTTAAAACTAAAAAGGTAATATAATTTTGTTAAATTAATTATAAATTTATAATATTATTTAAATTTTAATAAAAAGAAGTAAAGTAACATAAAAATTATTAAAATATACAGTTAACCTTTTTTAAATTAGAATTATTTAATAGTGTAATTATAATAAAATATATATTTATTGATAATGATATTAATTTAGTATTTTTATATATAAATAAATATCTATTAAAGATATTAGATATTATAGAAATTTTTAAAAAATAAAAACTTTTTTTACCATTAAGTTTAAAATGCAAACTACATATGACATATCATATATTTTATTAATTACTTTACTAAATCATGTAATTTATATATTTATATAAAAAAAAGTTTATATATATTTATTATAATACAAAATTAATAATTAGTATAATTACATTAAAACTTGAATATACTAATATAACTCATAAATAAACTTTAAATACTAAAGTAAAAATATATTTTATAAAAATGCAATTTTACTATTATTAAGATCCTTTTATTAAAATAAATCTAATGATATAAATATATTAAAATTGAATTACTAGTTGTGTTAAAAATAGGAATATGTAGGATAATAAAATTTTAAAAATATTCTTGTAATATGTAACTTTTAAAAATTTTTAATATAAACTCTAAGCAAACTCAAATATAAGCTATATTAGTATTAAGGTTACTTGTCTAAACCTCTTCAAAATCCTATAATTAGTTTCATCAAAATTTTACTATAGATTTATTATAGTTTTGGTAGAATTTTGATAGTTTTAGCATTTATAATAAGTTTCAGCAGTTTTACCTTTCTTCAAAGTTTTGCAGTTTTTTAATATTATTTTAATATAATTTTGGCAGAATTTCACTTTTTGGCAAAACACCATCTTGCTTAAACCCCAAAGTTTTGGCAAGTAACCTTAATTAGTATTGTTCAGGATCTTATTATACTTAATGAAAGGGTTATTTACCTAAAATTTTAGAAATTTCACTTTAAAGTTTTTTTATTTAAGCCAGAGTTAGTCATATATATCTCATTTCATTTAGTTTCACAAAAAATTTACAATTTTAACAAAAAAGATAATTATATTGCAAATCTTATATATATAACTTATTCTCTGTTTCTTGAAATTTCTTCTTAAATTGCAAATGTAGATAATTTAATAGCATCTTATATGGCAATTAATTGGGTATCTTACTTAATTATATAAGTATTTTTTGTATATAATTTTCTAATATTATCTTTATATTTGAAGTATTTAAAAATATTATTAAAATTAATTGAAAAAATTTTTCAAACATATTGTTAAAACTATTTAGACATAACTCATAAAATTGTAAAATTAAAAGAAAAAGGAATTGCATTCTATTTTTGAAAGCATATACAAATACTACAAAAAAATATTTTTCTAATTCATTATTAAAATATTTGCAAAAAATTCTTTTAAAATTATTTTTGAAATTTTTATTATATAAAAAAATAAAGAATCTTTATAAATTACTTAAAAATATAGATATTGATTAGGGATGCCAACAGTCGGTTCAGTTCAGTTTCAGTTTTAAAACTGCAGTTTTCAGCCAAAACTGAACTAACCGCAAAACTGACTGATAAAACCGAATCGCAAAACCAATTGCAAAGCTGAATTAAATATTATTAGAAAGTGCTAATTATGACTTTATTTAATAATGTCATTTAAATTTACATGATTTTTTCTTACAAAAATAGTGCTGATTTTGTGAATTTTTGGCGA
>QZLH01000313.1:81685-93124 GCA_003833135.1 Oehlia diaphana | reverse complement strand
TATTTTAACAAATAAATATCAATTTTGTGATTGTCCCACCTCTTGTATTGAATAATTATGGCATTTTTAAAGGCCGGAATCCAGCGTCGCTAAAGAAAAATTTTTTTAACTAATCGTTCAATGGTTACTTTTTAGGCAATATCGCCAATTTGTATAACAATATACTCGGAACATTTTTATATAACAAAAAAAAAAAATTCTGAGCAAATCAACTCAAAAGCTATTTAAGGGATAATTAATTTGGAAAACCAGTTCCCCGAAATTTATATTTAAGCCTACTTACACATTACTGTATGATTAGTCCAATAGAAATCAAGATAAAATACTAAATTCCAGATTCTAATTCATTCTTAAAAATAGTAACAGATGCCAAAATGTTCATGTTCATATACTAGAAATCCCATGATGACTTGATGATCAGATTGAAGTTAGATCAGATTTAAATCCAGTTTCCTTCGATTCGGATAGATCCAAATATCGAAATAAATCCAGATAGA
The DNA here is from genome assembly GCA_003833135.1 of Oehlia diaphana. Classification (NCBI taxonomy): domain Eukaryota; kingdom Fungi; phylum Glomeromycota; class Glomeromycetes; order Glomerales; family Glomeraceae; genus Oehlia; species Oehlia diaphana. The sequence continues at coordinate 92,627 of QZLH01000313.1, read as the reverse complement.
ACGAAGGAATTATTTTTTAAATTCTCTAATGTAGGATTAGATATAAAAAAATATATTCATCTATTGTATTAGATTTTTAACTGATATGTTATATAAACCAGATATCCTTAGTGTAGTATCTTACATTGTATTTAAATCATATTAAAAATAAAAGTCATCAATATAAATTAGTTACATTCAACTCTTGAAATAAGTATAAAAAATTTTCTTTAGTTGGTAATGCTAATTTGCCTTATGAATTTTATGAATATTTATTGTTTTTGCATTATTAAGTTCATGCAATAGAAGAACTAGCGCAAATAATTCACCGAGAAAATAACCCAGTAACATTTATTTCTTTAGTATACTTAAGAAAACCTAAAAGTATATGTAGCTTTTTGTTAGTGTGATATACAACCGGACTTACCCTTCCGTTAGAAGAATCCGATATATCAAGAAATCTGATATATTAAATAAATTTATTATTGTAATAAAATAATCTGTTCCAGAACTCCAATATATCGAAAGATCCGGTTTATGTAAGATCCCAAATGATTATTCAAATTTATATACAGTCAACCTCCCATACAAGCACACCTCTCGGGACCAAAAAAAAAATGATGTGATTATAAAAATACTATATGATGTGACTAAAGAGGAGGTATTTTTAATATACTTATTAGTAATTTGGGCCAATGCAAATGTGTTTATATGGGAGGATGTGATTAGATAGGAGGTGACTATATGGGAGGTTGACTGTAATACTTTCCATTGTCCTCAAATTAATCTTTTCCATTTTTACATTATCAAAATCTTTGTTTTACAGCAATATCTGAGACACTTGAAAATTTGTCGCCGAGAATCTGCCAGGTTGTCGGCTTTCCGGGTTTCTGGCCATCCAATCAATTTCATAAAGTAGACAATATCACGTGATTATTCTGCAAAATGATTGGACCCGACAACTCGACACCCAACGAGTTCTCGGCAAAAATTTTCAAGTGTCCCGTTTATTTTGGATATTGCTGTAATAGGAATTACCAGAAACTAAGTTTGCTGATCGAAACCATGTTTCTTTGATCATCATTTAGAAATACTTATTATACAAGAAATTTAAAATAAATTCTATCCTATTAAAATGCATATTTGCCTATTTTGACCTTAATCGTTGAACATAAATACGATAACCTAATTGATACATCGAACCTCCCTTATATCAATAGTATTTTATAACAACTTATCTCTTTAATTATCTTATATAACATGCTATGTAGATTAACCTCAAATCCACCGGTTTTCTTTTTCATAATTTTTATAGACCTCCTCAAAATCATATTTATGATCGGGATCATATTCTTCTGACGGAGAGTAATTAACTGAAAGCAAATTATTATGATTTTAAATAAAGACAACAATTATCGGCATAAAATTGAACATTGAAACTTACGATGTTTTTGCAATTCCTCCAAACCTTCGAAAAAACCACCAGCAATTTGAAGTTGAAGTCCAGCTATACAAGGTATAATTAATGCAAAAACTGCAATAATAAAAATCATACCTGTTTAATTATATTTAATATTTAAATGTTAGATGATAAAGACAATAATAAAAAAACCCATTTACTGAGAGTATACAAACCAAGCAACAAAATTAAAATGATTCGTGATATAGAGGTAAGTTCAAATTTCATATATCTAAAAAATTCATAAATACAATATACTATTTGTAATATGCTAAAGAAATAATGAATAAATAGACATTGTCTTGATGCGGTTCGCGACTTTTTAAGTGTAAAAATCAGATTAGTACAAACACGTAAAAAGATAACATAGTATGTTAATATAATACTTACTTCTTTAAGCATCGTAAAGATATTTACTACTGGTAACAGCAATGACCAAGGTATAGAATAAAGAAGCAACCATTGATCTTCATGATAAATGCCAAAAGCCCACCACAAACACCATTCAATCTTAAGGAGACCACAAATCCAAAGATTAAGGTGGGCACAAACCAATATAATTTTATAATAATTAACTGCACCTAACCAGCACACAAATTTTTTGCATTTTTATACAGTAAGGTATTGAGAAATTATTTAATCAGTATCAAATGTTAAAGCAAAGTTTAGCTTACATGTTAATTTTTTATCCGCTTTATCAGTTGTGAGAATATACTTATCAAATTCTTTTCTGTGAATTTTAAATTTATCAAGAAAATTTTCATCTTCATCTTCTTTATTTTTCCCCTTTTTATCCTTTTTCTTTTCTCTTATGCCAATAAGAATTTCAATTTTAAATTTTTCTTTACCCTCTTCACGGAGGTTAATGGGTATTTTATTTTCTTTGTGTCGGTCGCGTATATCGTAAAAATATAAACAAAGTGTGATAAAAGAAACTATAACGTCAAATGAAAAAACAATGAACAATATGTTGCTGATCGATAGGAAGCTCGAACGTTTTGTTAAGGCGTCGAGAAATGTCGATTGAAAGTATTTATCGACGAAATAGTAAGTTAAAATATAAATAGAAATTTTAGAAAAATTAACAACAAGAATCAAAAGGATAATGTGGTAAAATCCGAAAGTCATCTAAAAATATAAAGTATAAACGAGATTTACTGTATTCAAAATAATCTAATTCATTAACTCAGATTATTAAAAATACTTACAGCCATCCTTGCAGATGTGTTAATAATTATAAAAGTTAGGAGTGAATCAAATGTAAATAATATCACTCCTTCATGTGACATAATTATGAGCATTATGAAGTCGACCAGAAATAATTCGAGCTCAAAAACAAGATAAACTATACTTAAATAAAAGTGAAAATGGCCGGAACACCATTTGTTTCTTTGTTTCGTATTATTATCGTTATTTTCCATATTATTACCGTGAAATTAAGAAAATATGTGCAAAACTTTTTGATTACCTGCATCAAGACATTATAATTAAATAGTAATTTTGTAATAGTTTTAGCTGGTCAAAAACTAGTTAAATGCTAACCAAATTACGCCGCCGGGTAAGTAGTTTTGGTTGGTTTGACCACAGCCAAATGGCCAAAAATCCGTTTACAGCGGTCCCACTGTTTTTCACTATCACGTGACATCTGACAACGGGATATGTGCGTAGTTAATTGAGGCTTTGTTATTCGTCAGTCGGGAAAAATTCAATACGGAGTATCAGCAACTAGTTTTTTTATAATGTCCCAAACAACTCGACTGAATTCAATCAAGATGATGTTTGGCTTTATTATCCAAGTCTTCCAAGAGAACCAGTTATTTTCAGATAATAATATTCGCGTTTATATTTTAATTATTCCACTTACGAAATTAGGACCTTAGCTGAGGCTGTTTTGGTTGACGGGCCGAAGAATCGGTTCGGGTTGATTTGCGAATATTACAGATTTTATATAAAATCAACACCTAGAATATCATCTAAACTATTTCAAGTCTATTCAACCCGATTGTGATGATGTTTGGTTTTAATCCAAGAGAGCCATTTCTATTCAGAACAATTAGAGGAATATTTATAGTGGTGTTCGCCGCTGCGTTTATATTTTATACTACAAGTATTTTCTATAAACAACGAAAAAATTTTAATCAATCGGACTTAATCATTTCCACTTACGAAACCAGCAACATTCCAGGTACAGTATATGTGCTTTTCATATTTAATACATTATATTTGTATTTATAATGCTAATACTATTACTAGATTTTTCGTTATGCTACGCAGGTACTATCATTCTTTTCTTTATTATAAATTATAAATGTACAAAAAGTCCAAATAAGTCTACTAATATCTATTAACGAAAATAAAGATTTAACTCAATTCTCTCTCACTACTTCAAATAATATCACCACTGATGTTAATAACATTGGTATCACGTGTATGATAAGAAACGAAACATGCAATAGTAATGATATGTGTTCATGTGAAGGTTACTTTACCAGGAATTATACCCAAGGCTGTTTAACTTTTTCTCCAATTTTAATTAATCAAACTGACAAAATCTCTAAAAAAAGGAAAAGTACTTATTCTATAAATGGTTCGATTGTTTTTAATATTACGAATACGCCACCTGCTGGTAATTATTTTGCAATTAAGTTTAATCATGCCTATATAGATGATCTGAATCCACCAGAGCAAAAGTTGGATTCCAAACTGTATCCATTTAATCAAGGAAGTTGGATTTTACTTGAATTTGGTATTAAAATAAGAAAGCGCTACGAAAATCTTTTCTCGAAAGCATATGGATTTAGTCCTAAACTTATAAATGCAACTGCTAATGTTAAAACCACGGAACTCCAACAAGCAATAAATTCCCCTACCATTTTAGTACTTAAACCAAATGATAATATAGTATACGTTGAGGAAGAAACTTTTCAATATAGCAGTAAGCATATTTTATTAACTTTTTGATGAATCTACGTGTAATCACTTTAAATTATTTTCCTTTATAGTTGGTCTTCTTATCTCAAGTCTAGGCGGTTTTTATGGTGCAATATATGGAGTTTATGTTTTACTTTTTGGGCCTGGAAGGATCTCTCCTTGGTAATATTGATTAAGTTAGTGAACATTTCAAACAACGTTGTGATTCATTGCTCTATTGTTGCCTTAATTATAGGGGCCTCACACAAAATTACATGTGTTGCTGGGATATTCGCAGAGAATATGAAAGAAAATTAGCTAAACGATATGTTTCTAGGGCTAAAATCCCTTTGGTTGATTCTTTTCCCTCTTTTCCCAACAACGAAAATGCAGACGAAAATGACAAAGTCTTATACAAAGATGTAGACAAAAATGATACAAAGAAAAGAATCGAAATATTGGAAATAACTACAAAAGGTAGGATTGAGAGACTAGAGGCTATGTTGGAAGAATTTTATCTGGATGCAAGTTATTTTAAAACATTAAAAGGTGTGATTAAAGCAAATGAGTCTTATAAAGACGTTTATATAAAATAAAGACTACAATAGGGTATATAATACTTGTTCATTTATTTGTAAATTAATATTTAAAATATATTCCAATAAAATATATTGGTGTATTGATTTTTAATGATAATATTATCGCCAGAATTTTATTGCTTTCAGTCTTTAAAAAGAGATAAACAATAATGAAAATAGATTTAGTGATAAAGCAAAGGGAATAAATCTCTTTGATTGATAGTAGTGACTGTAGTGTTTGAATTAAAACTTACTCCATATTTTAGTTAGGATTTTTTAATGTCTCAACATTTCAGGACCGAATATATGTTTCTATTCCTCCGTTAGCTCTTGATACGGAAGATAGATTAAATCTTGTAAGTTTATATTTGTTTTTATATCGCCAAAGTAATTAATAATATTTTATCGAAAATTTTTATATTATTATGTCATAAACCAGTCCATTTAAATCACGTGCTGTTATTGACTTTTTTTTAAACCTATTTAGTAATTTAAGCTGTTTATTACCTAATTTCATTTAATTTACCATAAAAAATATCAATAACTCTTGTAAAATTTGAGATTTTTCAAGGATTTCATAACGATCAAAAGAAATGCATCAGAGGTTTTTGATTAAATGTCATGTAACTAATAAATTAGCCAATCACTTAAAACTAAATTTTGCATATAGGTAGCCAAATTTTCTAATTTTAGAATTCTAAGTTTTAGCCAATCACTTTTAGATCACGAGATATCTAAATTTTTTCAGGTGATGCATAACATTTGGCCGCCACTGTATATTATGAATAATGATTATATTATAACGAATGATTTAGATTATTTCTTTCAAATATTTTTTATCGTCATAAAAATTGTTGTGCGATATAAATATTAGTGAATGTACATTCAAAATACATCTATTTTAGTATTTCATTTGGTCGTTCGGAATTTTTTTTTAAATATTTTGGAAATGTAAATGTAAGTAGTACAGTGGCTGATAATAAAAATATTCATAAACCGTAGCAATATTTTCTTATTTTGAATCACGATAACAATATGAATAATCCTTTATTTAGAAGTAATTCTATGACTTTCAAAATTTTAATTATTATGAAATGTTCTTATTTAGAAAGAAGTAATTCACAAAAATGAAGTATTCTTTATTTAGAAATAAGTTCAAAGTTGATTAAAAATCATAATATTTTCTTATTTTGGAATAAGAAAAATAATATTTATATGGGTATACTCTTGTAAGAATTTGAACCATTAACGTATAAAATTTTATTCTGTAATTATGAATTCAAATGAAGATTGGTATCAATCTGCTATTTTCGAATATAAAATTAATGAAATAACTGAACATTTTGTCAATAAAGAACGAATAGGTAAAGGTTCATTTTCTTTAGTTTATAAAACAAAATGTGAATCCCTTGAAGGAATTGTAGTAGCGATTAAAGAAGTAAATATAATCCCGAATGATTATAATTCTCTAAAAACTTTTATAACTGAGGTATGTTCGTTGTCTCTTTATTTGATTATCAAAGAAAAAAAAATTAAAATTAAAGACACAATCTAAAATTTAGTTAAAAATCTACAATCGTATTATTAATAATGAAAGAATTATTCGATTTTATGGCATAAGCCGAAGTAAGTTAATATTAGTTTAATCTTTGGTTATTATAATTTTTGTACAAGTAACGCCTCTAATATTATATAAATTTTTACAGATGCTGAAGAAAAATTATATTACTTGGTATTAGAATATGCAAATCAAGGAAATTTACGTGAATTCATCAATGCAAAAAATTGTAACGAAAATGATTTTAAATGGAAAGAAAGAGTAAACCTCGCAACTCAAATTGCAGAAGGTCTTTGTTATCTGCACAAATTGAATATTGCACACCGTGACCTGGTAATAATTTTTGTAAAACATATTGTAATTATAACGTTTGAATTTTATACTAAATATATATATATGGATTTTTTTCTAAATACTAGCATACGAAAAATATTCTTATTAACGATGGTAACGTTAAAATATCGGATTTTGGTTTATCTAAAGATTTAGAAAGTACAATGTCGTCTGGTGGAAAGTTCTTCGGAGTTTTACCATTTATTGATCCGCATAAATTAAAGCATCGGCATGTTTCATTAGATAAAAGATCCGACGTTTATAGTTTAGGAATGGTACTATGGGAAATTTCAAGTTGTCGTACGCCTTTTCCTAATTATAAAGAAGAATTGAATTTATATCTTGATATTTGTCAAGGTTTGAAAGAAGAATTTATTAAAGGGACTCCAGAAGGGTACATAAATATTTATGCTGATTGCTGGCAATCAGAACCAGAATCTAGACCTTTAATCGATCAAGTTCTTTTGCAATTACAATCCATATCTCTTAAACCAATTTTTGAAGGTTCGAATAATCCCATTTCCATTGATACCGAAAAAGAAGAAACTCCAATAGGTAATTTTAAAAATAATAAAATAATAATTTTTTTTTTGTTAATTATTTTTAAATTGATTAATTAATTATTATTATTTAGGTATTACTTCTACTCCAGATAGTCCAATTTATGACTCAAGTTTGTTATGTAAAATATGTGGAATGCAATTCAAAAATTATTACTGGTGTCATGAATGTGAAGCTCAAGCATTCCGGAAAAATTTTCCTAATTGGACGAGTGGAAACAAAGAACTCGATGAAATTATTCAAAGTTCTCAACTTGACGCAACAAGATATGATAAATATTTTGAATGGATCGATTATGATCGATTTAAAAAGATAGAATTTATTATACAAGGTTCATATTGTAAAATTTATATTGCAACTTGGTTAGATGGAATAAGAGAAAAGTGGGATAACGAATCTCGACAATGGTTGAGAACAGGACCAGTTCAAATAATTTTGCGAGAATTTAGGTCTGAATCAACCATTAAAAATCTCAAGTTACATTTAGAATTTGAAAATGCTATATATTGTTATGGATTTACTCAAAATCCTGAAACTAAATGTTATTATATGATATTAAAATATGCGAATTGTGGAAATTTTCGGGAATATTTATGGAAAAATTTTCCATGTAATTGGCTTAAAAGATTATCAATATTACAAAAAATTGTAGAGAATCTTAATAATATTCATAAGAAAAATTATATACATCGTGATTTGTATCCAGGAAATATATTAATTCAAGAAGATAATAGGGAGGATAATTGGGAACAACATAATTTAGAAGTATATATTTCCGAATTGGATTCATGTGCCAATTTGGAATCTACAATAGAACAACAACAATATGGTAATTTACCATACGTTGCTCCAGAAGTTATAGTAGGAAATGGAAACATAACTTCTATTAAATCAGACATATATAGTATTGGTATTATAATGTGGGAATTAGCATCAGGAGATGAACCATACTCTGATCGTGAAATCGATAATGAGGATGAATTAATTCTTGATATAATTAATGGAGTACGTCCAAATGATGTAATTGGAACTCCAAAATGCTATTATGATTTAATGCAAAAATGTTTAGATGCTGATCCAGAAAAACGACCCACTACTTTAGAACTACTTGAAGAGCTTAAAACATTTATTTCAATTCCACTAAAAAAACACCAGTTTGAAGCTGCTAATTTTAAAAGACGTGGTCAACCTCTTGGGGCTAGACCTAATCAATTATCTAAAGATAATGTAGAAATATTTGTAGAATCGATTAGTGTTATAGAAGCTTATAAAACTTGTTTTAGATTTACCAACAAACCTCTTCAGCTCGACTTTATCTCACCTGAACCAAAAAATGCTAATGAAAAAAGCTTATATTTTAATGATCAAGGTTTATTGGAATGCTAATTAAAAAGAATAGATTGTGAAGGTTTTTACAATATAAGAAATTTATAATAGATTTTTTTTATTTATTTACGTTTAAAAATTTATTAAATAGGGTTATAAATGGTAAAATTTATTTAATTGAACCAACCAATAAAAATTATTTACGTACAGTCAGGATTTTCATAATGATTACATATTAAAATAGAAGGGTTCTAGTAAATATTTGTATAAATAAATAATTTCTATATTCTAACGAGTTTTTTACAATTTACTCTAAATAAATTATTAAATATTAAAGATTTTTTTTTACTTTACGTGTTATAAATCCCTATGAAATAACTACCATATGTAAGTTACTAATATTTATGTTTGCTTTATTTTTAATTTTCTTAGTAGTTTTTTTACTTTATTTCCGAGTTTTAGTGTACGAAACCTAAAAATATGTTTAGTTCTAAGAGTTTTCTCGTGAGTGAAGTCTCTCGCTTTATCGATTTTTAATTTTTCTGATGATATATTATTATTAGATGCTTCCTGAATTGAATTAGTATAATTATTCGGAATTGCCAAATGTATGCTAGAATCGCTAAAACTTGTATTAGTATTTTTATTACATTGAACTTCTTTCGATAATTGATTATCTTCCTCAAAATTGCCACTTATTATATTTTTTTGTGACATAATTTCTTCCAATTTCGTAACGACTTGTTGAGTATTTGGACGTTCATCTTGTTTATGATCCCAACACGCTGAAAATAAAATTCGATGTTATTAAAAAAATTTATACTACTTTAAAAAAAGAAAATTCAGAATTAATTTATAATTACCAGTATAAAGTTTAATATATTCAATAGGTGTATTCTTAACAACTTTTTCTCGACAACCTTGCATAATTTTTATTGCCAAACATATTTCATAATGTGGATCATTATGATTATCTGTATTCTTAAACGGAGGTTTGCCACTTGATATTTCCCAAAGTATTACACCTAGACTATATATATCACTTTTTTTATTAAATTTATAATTTTTTTGTTCAAATTTATTTGGGTCGATGTAAGGAATAACACCGAATATTTTTGAGCCAGATTTTGATATTTCCTCAATTCTTTTGGATAATCCAAAATCACCTAATTTAATTTTATTTTGATGAACAAAGATATTGTTGGAATTCTATTATAAAAGAAAATGCTTGATTAGAATAATATTATAATATATATAGAAAATAATTTATAGACTATACTCAATTACCAAGTCACAATGTAGAATTTCTTCATTATGTAAACATTCCAAGGCTTTCGAAATCTGATAAGCAAATTGATACTTATCATCCCAGGTGAGAGTACTGAAATTAAGTTTCAAATAGGTTCTAAGAGAACCTCCATCGGCATATTCCATTACAATCATGAATTTTTTATTTTTTGAAAGAGAGTAATTATCTAGTAATCAACAATATTAGCAATAAATAGGTTGGCATTAATTAAGAAAATTCAAAATTTATCAAACTTTATTCTTACCATTTTTATAGGTAATTCCAAGGAATCGTATGATATTTTCATGAAAATCTACTTTACGTTGTAAGTAGATCTGAAAAGGTAAGTAAATATTATAAGGGCTGATGATCTATTTTAACTTTTTAAAATTTTGATTAAACCAATAGTCAATTATACTTTACCTCATTTATGATCTCTTTATCGGTACCATATTTGAATTCTTTCAAAGCAAAAACAATTCCCGTATTTTTCCAGTTAGCTCGGAATACATTGCCAAATCCGCCATAACCGATAATTTTAATATTCTCAAATTGATCAAATTTAAAAAGTTTTATATATTCCTTTTCAATTGCTTGATCAAACTAGTGTTACGATCCGGATGAGGTCAATCCGTCAATCCGGTGGATTCATCCGATTCGAAACTTTTCGGATCATCCGTTAGAGTTTCGGATCGGATGACGGATGGAAAAGCGGATAGATCCGGATAATCCGTCAGACCGAAGATTCACAGTAATTTTGGCCAAGTTATAATTCTGGCCAGAATTATAGCGCCGGTATGTCGATCGTTTCCTTTTTTGGCGATAGCCGTTCCACAAAATTTTATTTTTCCAAAAAATAAAATTTCCTTTTAAAATCCTTGTGTAACATACATGCCTAAAATGGAAATTGTAATGCTGGCAAAATTTATAATTTGGCCAGAATTACTGAT
>QZLH01000313.1:56580-79006 GCA_003833135.1 Oehlia diaphana | reverse complement strand
TTACACATTTAGCAACAAATTTTCGAAATTTGAAGTTATTATAATCACTGGTTTTTATTTTTTTGCATTTTTTGCAATTCCGATTACTTTTTTCGAGAACTGTATATATATTTTCTGATCAATTTATAGTGAATTCAATTTGAAATTGCGGGTGCATTAGAAGTGTTCTGTTTCGTCTTTCAAATAATAAAAATTATAAAATTTTTAGGGGGTCAAGATTGGTTTTTTTTTGTTGATCTTTGTTCCGATCAACAATTCAACAATGTAAATAATGCTCAACTTTATAATGGTGTAGTTAGCCATCTCCCCCAGCGTCGCCCCAAGATGTCACCCCGCGTCACACCCACCGTTTTCATTTTTTCATAAGTATTCTGGGGACGGAAAATTTTTAGTGGTGAAAAAATATTTTTCACAACATCACTGGTCACGTGGGGTGGAATTTTACTTAGAAATCTTGGGGCGATACTGGGGTAAATGTAGTTAGCCGAAGCCGAAACGTGATCCAGACCCGGCTCAGACGTAGATCGTCATGGATTTTCTGCGATTAAACCGGTCTGGATGATCGGCAAACAGGAATTTGGCTCCTTTTTCGGTTAACTACAGCATTTATAACTGCCCCTGCGTAACCGTAAAAAAGAGCACCTACAGGGCCGGCATTACGGCATTATGCAGTTGCACGTGAAAGTTCAGTGACGAATAAGGGGTGACGAATAAGTTTTTACCTACTCAAAAAAAACTGAGTCCCTCAGATAAATAGTATTTCGCATTTAGATATGGGTGTGATGCCTTGCGATGAATAAAATGGGTGGTCACGTGAAAATGCACTTTGCAGGATATCCTTTATTGGGCATTAAGTAATAAACGGTCATTGTCATTTGTCAACGTAGTATACTAAAATTTAAATAATAATTTTGCAGAATTAAAAAAAGTGTGTAAACAATAATTTACTTTGTTATGACGTATGTTATTAATATGTTCGGAGAATATAATAATCTAAACGAATATAAGCTTATTTGTGTTTCATTACAGATATTAAAATAGACGTTGTGAAGCGAAGAATTCTGCCACTATTCCCCTTGCAAGTGTTAATAAATTAATAAGTTCTGTAATGAATATAACTTTTAAACTTAAACTTCGATAGTTTCCTCATATTGGATTATTAGTTTAATTTATATATTAGAATTGAACAACTTGGATTTGTAAATATTGAAGTTAAGTTACTTGGTTTAGTGGATTTGTTTTATTAAAGACACGAGTTAAATTCATTAATTGATTAAGTATTTAAATTGGATTTTTTTTTTAAACATTATACCACACTTTATATTTGATTTGTAAATTTGGAAAGTTTTCGTTTTGGATTTTAAAATAGATATTTAATATTAATATTTTAAGACCTATTTGATTCAGAATTTTTCTGAATACCTTGGAAAAAGTGAAGGCATATTTATACTTATTTTAAATAACGCACAGTAATTTATATTATTCTAATTGGTACATTCTACAAAATTCTAATTGGTACATTAAATTATTACTACGCCATCAATCTTATTATTTGTTCCATGTGGAGCTGCGGTTCTATATTGGTACTTTGTACTTGTGTCCAGTTACATTTGTTGTTACTTTGCCTTAGTCAGTTTCATGTTTATTAGCCTATTCACTAACAACGTGTATTTGGTCAATATCATAATTTTGGGCTTTATATTTTAGCTAATTGGCATCTTATCTTAATGAAACTCTAATAGTTATAATAGTTACACTAAATTTAATGAATCAGCTAAAAAAATTATTTTTTTTTTTCAAAATTCCTGAGAAATAGTTTAACAAAAAGGGAATTAAAAGTTGAAAATTTTCTAAATATTGGCTCCTATACAAAAACAATATGAATAATCGTAACAAGTTTTCTCACATCGTGTTTGTGTTTATGTACATCCTGAAAATGAGAAGTAATTAAATTATACTATAATTGTTTCGTATACATGATGATGAAATTTGAGTTTGTAAAATAATTTATTAATATGTAACTGTCTCATATTTTTTTTTTTTCATCGGTTTGTTAATTTTCTCAAAATTTCATCTTTCATCTGATCTTTTTAATTTGTCAGCATCATAATATGCCATACATAACTTGTTCCTTGATGAATATTCAGATCTCCTCTTTTAAAAAATATACTTAGCTAAACTTCGATCTCGGCTTTTTTTTTTAAACCATAAATTATTCTGGGTTAATCCCAATTTTACCTGATTTAAAAATAAAGTTTGTGTAATTGTCAAAATTAGCATAATTTTTACCGTTCTTATACTAATTATAGCGATCATTTATATTTTACATTATCTAATTATAGTGGTCATTTAATTTGGTGAAGGTGGCTGAATTCATAATTTCAAAAGGGTTTATTGTATTAACTATTATAAATGTTGTCCGCGAATGGTTCAATTAAAAGTAATTGTGTAATAATTGCGTAATCCAATTTAATTTATTATATTTATTGCACGATTTTAAACTCCATTTTGAAATTAAAGAAACATGTAAACTCCGACATTCTTCTTATATAAAAACTCTGATTTTAATAACTCATGAAAAAAAGGAAAATTATTTTTAAGAGTTTATTTATATGGAAATGAATTATTAATAAATTTATGTTGAACGCAAAAATTGTTTTATATAGTCATATAAAATTGATACGATAAAAGAGATTCATATTTTATCTCAGTAATTATTAAGGCTATAAAAATCCCATTAAATTCCTCTTATTGAAAAAATTTTAATGAATATAAATTTTATTGAATTTACTAAAATACGTCAAAAATGTGATAATGCTTAGTAGTAGATATGCTGTTTAAAGCCCTTCAGTTATAATGTTAATTAGAAAATCAATTCAATTATGAACCACAAAGTAGTTTAAGAAGAGGAAAGTGAAGAAAGAGAAGAAATCAATCCAAGAAAACACAAGGTTCGCTATTTTATTATAATATCAGAAATGACATTTTAGCGGAACTGATCTCTGTCACAGTCAGGAAAATAAAGGAGACGCTAGGCAGGACTAGTGTACCCGTTAAGTGTTCTCTCTTTCCCTACTGCCGTATAGCACTGACCAAAATACCCGGGTATATATTTCAGTACTAGGAGAATTTAATATATGAAAATTTTACACTTGATTATATTAGTTGTTAAATATGATGATTTTGGGGAAATTAACTAAATCCGCATATTTCATACTTGATATATTGAAACGGTATTTTATATGGGGATTGGGTACGCCGGGCCTTTTAATAAGTGCTATAGATAAACTGTTTATATTCTTTTTTAGGTTAGTTTATCCTCTTATATTTCCTAACATGTTTTATCTTTTATGCAAACATTTCGTATACGAGCAAAATGATTGGCATCATAAAAAATTCTCACGATCACATGATATTAAATCATTCACGCTAGCGTTTAGGATAATTAACTAATCGATTATCTCACAAAATTATCTCACAAATTGATGTAGTTATTTAAGTCTACAAATGATTTCGAATTTAAAGTGTGCCAGTGCTTCAGTTGTTCGGTGTAACATATTTTATTAAAATACATCACACCTGATTGATAATTTTTTCTACAAAAATGTACATCAAATCATGAATAAAGACGACATTAAAGCAATATGTAAAGGATGCATACTAACTATAAAAGACCTTACTTGGGCCGAAACAGAAGCTCTAAAAAATACAGTTCTTAGTATTGGCAAACATTTATTTGAATGTAAGAATTTAAAATTACTTGTCCAGATAAAATTGATTATGTAAAAGAGCAAGAAAACAAAGAACAATAATTTGAAAAAAAAATAATCGTTAAATAATCAATATAGTTTTATAATAAATGTGTTTATTCTTAATTTAATTAACTAATTATTATGATTAACATTAATTTAATTCAAAATCTACGAGATCGATATTAATATATCCTAGAACTTTACCATAAAAAACTTCTTTTATATATGCCAACATGATACTTTTATTTTAATAAAAGCGTTAAGGTTACATAATGAAAGCGATCCATATAATCAAGTTTGGCTCAATATTTACGCTTGTACATTTTACTATGTGATGATGATCAGTATTGAAGTATTGAGCCAATAAAAACAGGATATCAACGAAAATATGATTGGCCAACTTAAATTTTTTTTTTTTTTTTTTTTGGATAAAAGAATTTTCTTTAGAAACAAAATTTTTGAATCATATAAATTATATAGTTAAGATAAGGAATATAAACAATGACATTTATTTATTATTTTTTTTTTAGTTATTAATTACGATTATTTTTTAAATTTTTAAACATTTAATGCGTTCTTATATAGAAAAAGGTCAAAGTCTAAAGGAAGTTTTGTAATAACATTGTAAGGATACTTATTTAGAAATAATAATGTTTAAATGATAATTGATGTGCCCTTATTTAAAAGGAAGTAATTCAAAAAAGTCATGATAATGAAATAACCTCATTTAGAAATAAATTCAAAGGTGTCTTGTAATTACTTCTTATTTTGGAGTGATTCAAATACTGCTGGCTGAACCACAAAATAATTAAGTAGTAACTTCTATTTTATAAAAAAATATATGACGTAATTTGTACATGAAAATAAGAATAATAATAAAAATACTTGATATTTGTAATATTAAATAAAAAACTTTTATTCTGCAATTATGAATTCAAACAATTTAAATGAAGATTTTTATCAAACCGCTATTAATTATTATGGAATTAAAGAAATAATTGAAAATTTTGGTAATGATAAAGAACGGATAGGTCAAGGTTCTTGCATAGTTTATAAAACAAAATGTGTATCCCTTGGAGGAATTTTAATAGCGATTAAAGAAGTAAATATAACTTCAGATGATTGTACAAATCGCACTATAAAAACTTTTGTTAATGAGGTATATAAAGTATTTATTTAGTACTTGAATCATAAAAAAAAATTAAAATAAAATAAAAAATTTAAAATTGAATAAATTTTTAGTTGAAAATTTATAATCGTATTGATAATGAAAGAATTATTCAATTTTATGGCATAAGCCGAAGTAAGTTAGCATTAAATTTATTATTTGGCTATTGTAATTTTGTACAAATTGCGTTTCTAATATTATATAAATTATTACAGACGTTAAAGAAAGATTATATTATTTAGTATTAGAATATGCAAATCAAGGAAATTTACGTGAATATATCAATGTTAAAAACTGTAATGAAAACGGTTTTAAATGGACGGAAAGGGTATTCCTCGCAACTCAGATTGCGGAAGGGCTTTGTTATCTTCACGATAAATTGAATATTGCACATCGTGACTTGGTAATTATTTTTTCAATATGTCATTATGTATTTGATATTTATGCAAATATATTTACGTATTTTATAAATATTTAGCATACGAAAAATATTCTTATTAATGATGGTAACATTAAGATATCGGATTTTGGATTATCTAAAAATTTAGAAAGTACAATGTCATCTGGTAATAAGTTTTTTGGAATTATTCCATTTATTGATCCGCATAAATTAAATAATAGGAATGTTCCATTAGATAAAAGATCTGATATTTATAGTTTAGGAATGGTACTATGGGAAATTTCAAGTTGTCGTAAGCCTTTTCCTCTATATAAAGAGGAATGGCGTTTATATCTTGATATTTGTCATGGTTTAAAAGAAGAATTAATTAAAGGAACTCCAATTGATTACATAAAGATTTACACTAATTGCTGGCAATCAGAACCAGATTTTAGACCTTTAATCAGTCAAATTCTTTTACAGTTACAATCCATGTCTCTTGAACCAATTTTTGAAGGGGATGATGATAAAAATTCAAGTTACTTATTAGTACCACCTTCTGATACCTTAAAAAATTCCATTTCTGGTATTATTATAATTTTTTAAAATTTTTTCTATTTACTCATTTATTTATTTAAATTAATTAATCATTATTTTTTATTTTTTAGGATATTCTCCCTCCCTGTCTTCTCTGGCTATTTCTGATAACTTAGCAAGCTCATTTTTATCAACAAATACGATATGCAAAAAATGTGAAATACAATTCAAGAATTATTATTGGTGTCGTGAGTGTGAAGCTCAAGTATTCCATGAAAATTTTCCTAATTGGACATGTGGAAATAAAGATCTTGATAAACTTATTCAAGATTCTCAATTAAACGCAACAAATCATAATGATTATTTTGAGTGGATTGATTATAATCAATTTACAAATATAAAACATATTGTACAAGGTTCATATTGTGAAATTTATACTGCGACTTGGTTAGATGGAATAAGAGAAGTATGGGATACTGAGTTTCAACAATGGGTGAGAACAAAAGATGCTCAAATAATTTTACGAAAATTCAGATTCGATTCGACAATTAATAATCTAAGATTACATTTAGATATTAAAAATACCATACGTTGTTATGGATTCACACAAGATCTTGAAACTAAATCTTATCACATGGTATTAAAATATGCAGATGGTGGAAATTTACGTCAATATATTCGAAAAAAATTTCCATGTAGAGGTTGGTTTAAAAGATTATCAATATTAAAAAAAATTATAGAAGGTCTTCATAACATTCATAAGGCAAATTATATACATCGTGATTTATATCCAGGAAATATATTAATTCTGAAAGATCATAATAATTTAGAAGTATATATTTCTGAATTAGATTCATGTGCCAATTTAAATTCTGAACCAGTACAACAATTATATGGTAATTTATCATATATTGCTCCTGAAGTTATAGTAAAAAATGGAAACTTAACCTCTATTAAATCAGACATTTATAGTATTGGTATTATAATGTGGGAATTGGTATCAGGAGATGAACCATATTCCGATTATGAAATTGATAATGAAGATGAGTTGATTCTTGATATAATTAATGGTGTACGTCCAAATGATGTAATTGGTACTCCAAAATGTTATCATGAATTGATGCAAAAATGTTTAGATGCTGATCCAGAAAAACGACCTACCACTCTAAACTTACTTGAAGAGCTTCACGCATTTACTACAGCTCCGTTTAAAAAGCATCAGTTTGAAGCTGCTGATCATAGAGCACGTGGTCAACCTCTTGGAACCAGACCTAGTCAATTATCTAAGGATAATGTCAAAATAGTTGTAGAATCGATTAATGTTGCGGAAGCTTATGCTGGAACAACTAGTTTTAGGTTTACTAATAGGTCTCTTCAGTTCGACTTTAGCTTACCTGAACCAAAAAATGCCATTGAAAAAAGCTTATATTTTAATGGCGAAGGGTTATTAGATGAATGACAATTATTAAACAATTGGATTTATAAAAATATTTACATATTTAATATTTATTTTATAAATAATTATTTATATTTAAAATTTAATAAGTATATAAATTATATTACACTTAAATTAACCAATAAAATAATAATCATCGGAATTCGGGATTTTTTTTTTTTTTTCACGTACCTAATTTTTGCATTGCAATTAATTTTATACAATAAGAATATCGCATTATAGTTAAAGTTTTTTTTTTAAAAAAAAATAATAAATCTTAAAAAATTAATTCTAAATTCTCATAAAAATTACCTAAATTAGTTTTATTCTTACGTCGTTCCATAATTATCTCTAATCAAATTGCTATGATATAAAATATAATTGTTATTTTTATTAACAATATGACACGCTCAACCTCTTGAGACTAGACTATCCGAAACAATTAGTGTTGTAGAAGTTTAAGCAATTTATAGATTTAATAACAAATCTCTCATTTCAATCTGAAACAAAAACGCTACTGTTAAAAGCTTACATTTTAATGAGATTTATTGAACAAAAATAAATGACCAAAAATATGATATTAAATAACGCAGAGTAAAAATTATAAAAATTTTTTTTTTTCCGGGTAAAATTCTATATTCTTTATAATTTCAACCAAGTATAAATAATTACAATTATAATCATTTTCTTTTACTTCAGAAAGAGAATACTTGATTAAGAAACCGCACTTGTTAATTTTTCTTAAAAGAATATACAGTATATTAATATTTATTTAATATGAAAATTTTTCTTAATTTAATGTAATAAATTTGAAATTCTACAATAACACGAAGTAAAATTAGCAAACTAGTAACAGTAAAATCATAAATTACTCAATAATTTCATATATCAATATTCAAATAATTTTCAGATGCACGAGATCTTGAAAAAAAGATGGGAAATCATTTAGACACTGTTTTTTTTTGTAACATAGATTATATGAATTATTTCAAGATCTTATCAGTCGGTGTGATATGATAATATCCAATAGAAAATTGCTTTAAAATTTTTAATTAATTAGATATCTATCCATTTTAAAAAGTTAAATTCTATAACCGTAAAGGCTAATGCAATAACGCCATAGTGTAAGTAAACTCATTCAAAATAAGAAAAAATTATGTAATGTTTCATGATAATGAAGAGGCCTAATTTAGTAATAAAATCAATGATAAATGAAGCATCAAATCTGTAAAGAAAATAATCGACATAAATTTGCATTTTATTGTAGGAATTGAGCTTATCTGTAGAAATTTTAATTTATTCTTCAATTATAATTAATGAAACTGGTACCATAGGAAACGTAGCAACAGATGTTGAAGTCCGATGTGGGAATTGGCACCAAGAGATGAACCATATTCTGATTATGAAATTGATAAGTTGATTCGTGATATAATTAATGGAGTACGCCAAATTGTATAATTGAAATTTCGGAATGCTATCGTGAATTAATGCAAAAAAGGTTTGTTGATCCAGAAAAACGAAGATTTACTTAAAAAACAATTTGATAATGATCAGAAAATACACGATCAAATTACTTCAATCCACATGTAATGGTTGATGGAAGATTATATGATCTTACTAGCTTATAATTTGATTACTCTATAAAAAATTTTATCTGTTATTTCCGTAAAAACTCCGTAAAAATGAGCCATTCACAGAAAATGTAAATGATTTGATAAATTCCGTGAAATAAGGTTATTAATTCCGGAAATATGAGCCTTTTACGGAAAAAAAAAGACGGAATATAAAACACGGATTGACTTTCCAAAAACGCTACTGCTAAAGGCTTACATTTTAATGAGGTTCATTGAATGAATAAAATAAATTAAATAACGCAAGTAAAAAAAATATTATTAAAAATTTTATTTTCCATGTAAATTTCCTATAATCATTTTCTTTTACGAGAAAGAGACGCCCGATGAAGAAATCGCACTGTTAATTTTTCTTAAAAGAATATAAATTCTTATGTAATAAATTTGAAATTCTACAATAACACGAAATAAAATTAGCAAACTAATAAAGCAAGCAATTTTGTTTTTTTTTTGTAACGTGTGAGTCATTTTCAAAAAATCTTATCAGTCGGTGTGACATAATAATATCCAATAGAAAAATTGTTTTAAAATTTTAGATCTTTATCTATGTAGCAACAACGCCATAGTGTAAGTTTTAATGTTTCATGTCATTCAAAAGAATATTAAAATAAGAAAAATAATGAGTGGCTTAATTTAGAAATAATTCAATGATAAATGAAGCATCATATCCGTAAAGAAAATAATGAAAATAATCGCCATAAATTTACATATATATTGTAAGAATTGAGCTTACCTTTAGAAACTTTAATTTATTCTTTAATTATGATTAATGAAAATTGGTATCAAACTGCCATTAAAGATTATGGAATTAAAGAAATACTTTATGAAGAATTGAGTGAAGAAAAAAAAAAAATAGGATCTGGCGGTTTCGGTAAAATTTATAAAACAATATGTAATTCACTAGGAACAGTAGCAATTAAGGAAATAACTATAGATGATGAAGTTGCTATTAAACGATTTATTAAAGAGGTATTTAAATTTAAAATAATATACAAATTTACTTTATGTTGCTTAAAAACTAAATACGATTTATAAATTTTACTAGCTAAAACTTCATAGTCAAATAAAACACGAAAGAATAATTCAATTCCATGGAATAAGCCGAGGTAATCATTAAAATGCTGTTTCAAATTTGTAACTTTTAATTTCAATATTCATAAATTATAAAATATGTACTGTAAAATATAAAGATGAACATAAAGAGCATTATCTCGTACTAGAATTTGCAAAACAAGGAAATTTACGTGAATTCATCAAAAACCAATTAAAAGAAGGTGAATTTAAGTGGGAAGAAAGAAAACGCCTTGCAATTCAAATCGCAGAAGGACTTCTTTATCTTCATAATGAAAAGAACATCGTACACCGTGATCTGGTAATAATCCTTAAAATATATGAGGAATGGAATGCAACATCATCATTCGAATTAATGTTATATATACTTTCTCTATATATTTTAGCATACGACAAATATCCTTATTAACGATGGTAACGTTAAAATATCGGATTTTGGATTATCCAAAAATTTGAATAGCACAACAATATCAACTGATAATAGAGCAATTGGTTATCGATCCGCAAAAATTGAATGACGAAAAAAATTTTGTATTGGATAAAAGATCTGATATTTATAGTTTAGGAATGGTATTATGGGAAATTTCAAGTTGTCGTATACCTTTTATTAGGGAGGATTATAAACTTTTGTCTCTTAGGATTATTTGTGAAGGTTTAAGAGAAAGACATGTTATAGGAACTCCAATTGAATACAAACAAATCTATGTGGATTGTTGGGGATTAGAACCAAATTCTAGACCTTTAATCGAGAGGGTTCTTTCGCGATTGAAATCCATGTCACTTGAACCAGTTTTTGAAGGAGATGAACCACTACCCCCTGATGCATCAGGTATTATTATCATTGTGATAAAAAATGGTAATATTGCTTTTTATTAGTCATTTAAATTAGTTTTATTATTTTTTTTTAGAGAATATCTTACCTGATGATGATCTAACCATACCAACAAATAGTGTAATCTGCAAAAGATGTGATTCAAAATTCACAGATCAAAATTGGTGTAATAGTTGTGAATCTCAAAGATTCCAAGAAAATTTTTCTAATTGGACGAGCAAAAACAAAAGTCTCGATGAACTCATTCAATATTCCCAACTTAGTGCAACAAAAAATAATACGTATTTTGAATGGATTGATTTTGATCGATTTAAAGATATAAAAGTTATAAAAGATATAGAAGATGGATTTTATACTGCAACTTGGTTAGATGGAAGTAGAGAATTATGGGACGACGGATCTCAACAATGGGAGAGAAAGGGACCAGTTAAAATAATTTTACGAAGACTTAAATGTCTAGATATTAATAAACTAAAATTATATTTAGAATTGGAAAATGTTATCATTTATTGTTATGGATTTACTCAAGTTCCAAGCACTAAATCTAAATCCACTAAATCTTATTATATGATAGTATTGAAATACGCAAATGTTGGGAAATTACGAAAATATATTCAAAATAAATTTCCATTTAGTTGGTTTGAAAGATTGTCAATCTTAAAAAAAATTGTAGAACTTCTTCATAACATTCATAAGACAAACTATGTACATTGTAATTTTCACTCGGGAAGTATATTACTTCAAAAAGATGATTTGAATCATGAGCTAGAAATATATATTTCTGATTTGGATTTTTGTGTCTATAGTGGAGAATTTTATAAAACTGATGAGGCAAATAAAAATAAAAGACCAAATAGAAATAATAGACATATTTCTCCTGAGATTTTGAAAGGAAAAAAAGTTTCTATCAAATCAGATATTTACAGTCTCGGTATTTTAATGCGGGAATTAGTATCGAGGAACGATCCGCAACGCTATTACGAACTGATGCAAAAATGTTTAGATGATGATCCGGAAAGACGACCCGACACTAAGGATTTACTTGAAGAACTTCATACATTTACAGTGTCTAGAAAGAGTCAATTTGAAGCTGCTGATAGTAGAGGTATTTTACCACCACAAACAAATCCATCATCAGCCAACCCTTCCTTTCAGAAGATGTACCATTTTATCAGCAACCTCTCTCCCCCCCTCTCTCTCCATTTTATCGGCAGCATTTCCCTCCCTTCCCTCTCCCTCCCTCCCCTTTCCCTCCATTTTATCAACAACCTCACCCTCCCTCACCTCTCCTTCAATTCTATTAACAACCTCTTCCTCCCTCACCTCCCCCTCAATTTTACCAACTTCAAGGTGAAAATGATACTTATGATTTCGATAATTTTGATAATTTTTTTAATTTATAATTACGGTAAAATTAATTTGATTTTAATCCTTCAAAATAAACGTGAAGTATAGTTTTATTAGTAGATACTATATAATTATTAGTATTTCGATTATTTGTCAATTTGTAAAGAGTTTACTTAATCATAATTATGTAGTGTAACCAAATTCAGTCCTAGCGAATAATTAATAAATCATCGTTCTTTAATTACGGAGCGTATGATAGCGAAGGACAACGCATAGGTCATGTGACCAGTTATGATAACCAACAATTTATTTTAAGCTGTTTTAATTGGGTGGGCAAAAATTCGAGGTAACTCCACAAAAAATATAGAGTTTTGTAGTTCGTTGGTTTGCTAAATCACACTTTACTTAACTCAGCTGATACAGTATATAGACGGTATTGTAAAAGGAATTATCGAATTAATATTCATTCTTATTTGTAATCTTTACATGTATTATAATTTAAAGTATAAAAATAAATTTAATATATATATTATTATTTATTTAAATAAATTGTTGCCTTGTTAACAAATTATATTTTTTGACAAATTTCGAATTTAGTTTTTTCGAACGGAGTTTGACATGTTTATTTATTCCAAGGTTGGGAAGTATATTGAACCACTTGGGTAATTGGCTGTTCACTAATTTACAAATTATTTAGTTACCGTTCTAATTCAAGTTTTCTATTTTTTTTTCTTCTGCTAGCTCTTTTTGCAATTGTGAAATCTGCTCTTTGGCTTCTTTTCACTCGTAGTTTTCTCTTAGATTTTTTTTTATTAATTTCTCATTAGCCTTTCTCCACTCTTGCATATCATAAAATAGTAAAATCAGGTTCAGTAACTATCATTGAAACACTTTGTTTGTGATAAGGTCTTAAACTCGAAAACAATTGATTGACTATTGCTTCTTTCGGTACGGTTCAAAACGATTAATAATAATAGATTTTAAATTGCTTGATAAATATTCTAGACCACTATCAATGTCTTTTCATAGATATAACTTGTCCAACTTTCTTAAAGGGTTCAAACTTCCTTGAAAACGATAATACCTCGTTGAATATTATCCTTATGCTTGTGCCCAAATATAAATATCTTAGATTAGATTAGTAAATGGTTCTATTGACAAGAAAAATTGTTATCGGATATTAACAAAATTCTTAATTTGTTGAGGTCAGTTTAATTGAGTTTACAACAATTTTGCTGTTGCATGTGATTAATTTATATCATTCGTAAAAAAAGATGTACATTTATTTTGTTCGTGTTGTTATACAATTTTTGATTGTCGATTTTGTTGATATAATCTACTTCTGCCCTTTTCATAGCGTCAATAAAGTCATCTAAATATTCTAACTCAAAACCAAAACGTCTATAATATTCAAATATTGTTGGATAAACTCTTCCATTTTTGTATCTATTTGTATATTATTTAATAAAATATTTTAATGTTGTTTTTCTTTTACATTAATTATACCTATATTAAAAAAAATATGCTATTATTTGCCTCCTTTTAAATTTTTTAAACGAATCAGAGGCAGGAGAGAAATTATTTTTGGATTTTTTATTTTTATATTTTTAATTTTTGTTTTTGATTGTTCATCATAAAATATGTTTAAAAGAGATATTAATGATGATGAATTAAACTTCTAATTCAACATCATCATCTAAAGTATAAGTGAGTTTAGATGCGGCATCTTGAAGGATAGTAGTGTTTGTTGAACTTGTTTGTTCGAGAATTCTTCAATACTAAAATCATTATCTGAAGAGCTCGTTTCCATATGAAGTCTCTTAGCGTTATCATTAATAACTACTGCCTTATTAGTCACATCACCAGACGTCGATTGTTTCGTATTAATATTTTTATTTGTTTTTTGACGTTATTTTATTATTGAGAGCGTTAATCGGATCTTTCAAACATAATAATTCGTTGCACATATCTTTTTCATGCATAGATGTATTAGGATTATTATGATTATGTTTATATTGCTTATTGTAAATTTCGTTGATTGTTGGATTGATTACCGTTTTCTACGCCATTTGCATAAGATAATAATTGATGTTGTTTGGTATTATCATTTTTCTTCAGAATTTTCTTAAATCTTTTAATGCCTCCTTCTGTTTATTTTCAAATTGTAGTTGGTCACAATCAGCCGCGCCAGTTCATTCCAGAATGACAATTTACCCTTATATCTAAAATCAGTACACATCGTGTTTGTAAATCATCTTCGTTCAAAAAATAAGTATAAGCATATTTGAGAGGTGTATTAGTATTATTAGGGTTTCTAGGAATAAAACAAATCCTAGTTAATAATTTTTGAATACACGTGCTTTTGTATTGAATGCTCCATACATATATATCAATGGACTAATAAATCAAATATCCTCGAACTATTTACATTCTGGTGGATGGGCCTCTTTTCTTCATTATAATTCTTATATAGATTTTAGTATAGACAATTCTTTTCATGTATATAATTTTTTTTCTTCTTTTTTTCTTACGTTCGATTTTAGACAGTGCTGGCCATACCTAGTATTGTTTTTTTCAATAATAGACAAGGCGGCTTCTTCTCGTAGGTGGTTGGATTACACGAGTACGATTGGTTTTAGTAGTCCTTCGTTAAAGGCTCATTCCATAAACTTGTTTAATCCCCGTCTCTGTCTACATTTTAAAAATAAAAATAAAATAAAATAATAAATCAAATATATGTATAGTCTCCGTAGGATTACTCAATTTTTTGTATTGAGATATACTAAATATTGACTTTTATATATTAAGGTTTCCTATTAAAATTGATGTATTTTTAAATTTTAAACTTCCATAAATCGATTTCAGGAACATTCCAAACAATCATCTCTTTATTATCGTTATTAATTTTTTTAAATACAACTTGAGAATTGATTCTAAATTCTGTCAAAAATTACCTAACCAAAGTTACTACATTATGACTCGCTCAACCTCTTGAGACTAGACCTATCCGAAGCAATTAGTGTTGTAGAAGTTTAACAATTTATAGATTTACTAACAAATCTCTCGGTTCAATCTGAACCAAAAACGCCACGAGATTTATTGAACAAAATAAATGACTAAATATGCTAAATATGATATTAAATAACGCAAAGTAAAAAAATTATGGAAAGTTTTTTCCAGGTAAAATTCCTATATTCTTTATAATTTTTATTCAAGTATAAATAATTGAAATTATATAATTACTTCAGAAAGAGATACCCAATAAAGAGATCGCATTTGTTAATTTTTCTTAAAAGAATATATTTAATATTTTTATTAAAATATATTTGAAATTCTACAATAACACGAAGTAAAATTTAGCAAACTAGTAACAGTAACATCATAAAAACAAATTTCTCAATAATTTTATATATGTATATTCAAATAATTTTCTGGCGTACGAGATCTTGAAAAAAAGAAATTTTGAATAACTAAAATTCTTTAAGAAACTGACCATTCAGACGATATTAACATGAGATTATTTATCTTTCACAATTAATTTGTATTTTTTGTAACGTAGGTTGTGTGAGTTACTTTCAAAAAAATCTTATCAGTCGGTCGGTGTGACAACTGATAATATCCAATAGAAAAATTGCTTTAAAAATTTTAATTAATTGAATCTTCATCCATTTTAAAAAGTTAAAATTCTATAAATGTAAAAATGGTAGGAATATTAATACAATAACGCCATAGTGTAAGTAAACTCATTCAAAAGAATATTAAATAAGAAAAAAATTTGTAATGTTTCACGATAATGAAGTAATTCAATGATAAATGAAGCATCAAATCTGTAAAGAAAAGAAACTTTAATTTATTGTTCAATTATAATTAATGAAACTGGTATCAAATTGATATAGAATTAAAGAAATACTTTATAAAGAACTGATTGAGGAGAAAAAAAAACAGGATTTGGCGCGTTTGATAAAATTTATAAGACAAAATAGGAACCGTAGCAATTAAGAAAATAACTATAGATGTTGAAGTTCGATGTGGGAATTGGCATCAGGAGATGAACCATATTCTGATCATGAAAATGATGAGGAGGATAAGTTGATTTCGTGATATAATTAACGGAGTACGACAAATTGTATAATTGAAATTTCGGAATGCTATCGTGGCCCGCGATATACGGTAGATACAATAACGGATAATAAAATCATTGGTTGATTCATAAACTATTCATAAGTTAATATAGTATACAACTAAAGTACTAAACCACTTTATGATAAAGTAATTTCAAATTTTACTACTGAGTACTGCATTTTATTTGATTAATCACATTGTTTGATCTATAATAAACATTAGATATGCTGGTTTTTAATATACATATTACAAATAGAGGACAGATCTCAAATTTTCTACCCCACGTGACCTAAAAATGTTCATCACCGGAATCACACCCACTGCGTTTTCACTGTTGAACATGACTATATTTAATTTTTCGGAAGTTTTTGGTAAAATCGGAAATATTCGGTACACTCAAAGAGAGAACATAATATATATATATATGCGGAACATATGTGATTAAAATTTTCAAGAATAGAGGGAGGACGTTAAACTAAGAATTAATTTTGAGGGACTTTTGCCTCCCAAAACACATCCCCTTAAATGTCACCGGTCACGTGGGTGTAATTTTTATGATCAGAATCTGCACATAAATAAAACAGGCAATATGCCAACAAAAAAAGCATTTTCGTTCTCTAGAATATGAATTCAAGCAATTCAAGCGAAGACTGGTATCAGACCGCTATTAAAAAGTTTAAAATCAATGAAATACCCTATAAAAAATTTAGCGGAAAACCAACCCGAATAGGACGTGGTGGATTTGGTCTTATTTATAAAACAGAATGCGATTCCATAGGAACTGTAGCAATTAAAGAAATAACAATAAGTATTGAAGACGATGAAATTTGTATTAAAAATTTTATTAATGAGGTATTTAAGTTTAAAATCCATTTCAGTTTATAATGTTACATTTATTATTTTCATTATTATTAAAATGCAATTATAGTTAAAAATTCATAGTCGTATTGAACATGAAAGAATAATTCAATTTTATGGAATAAGCCGAGGTCAGTTATTATTTAATTAAACTTATAATTATATAAATTTAATTTTTTAATATGTTAATATGTTATGAAATATTTTATAAAGATATTGATGAAAGATTGTATTATCTCGTACTGGATTATGCAAACCAAGGAAATTTACGTGAATTTTTGATCAAGAAAAAGAGTTGTGATAATTGCTTTGGATGGGAGGAAAGAGTGCGACTTGCGATTCAAATTGTGGAAGGGCTTCGACACCTTCATGAAATATTAAATGTTGCACACCGTGATCTGGTAATATTTTTTTTTTTTGTTTGGTAATTAATCATTAAATAATATCCGATGTTCTTTATTTAATTTCTGTAACACTTATAATTAGCATACCAAAAATATACTTATGAACGATGGAAATATTAAAATATCAGATTTTGGATTGTCTAAGAATTTAAACAGCACAATGTCATCTAATAATAAATTCTTTGGAATGATACCATTTATTGATCCGCAAAATTAAATCATGGAAAAAAATATGTATTGGATAAAAAATCTGATATTTATAGTTTGGGAATGGTATTATGGGAAATTTCAAGTTGTCAAACACCTTTTAATGGAGAAGATTTAGCGTGCTTATCTCTTAAGATTTGTCAAGGTTTAAAGGAAAAATCTGTCAAAGGGACTCCAATAGAATACAAGCATATTTATACAAGTTGTTGGGAAACAGAACCAAATTCTAGACCTTTAATCGAAGAAGTTCTTTCACGATTGAGTTCCATGTCACTTAACCCAGTTTTTGAAGATGATGATAAAGTTTCAACGATCGTGATTAATCTATTCCAATATCTTGATACATCAAGGAATTCCACTTCTGGTATTATTGTAACTTTATTTTATTAAAAGTAGTAATAGTGTTTTTTTATTAAAGTCATTTAAATTAATTTTTTAGAGTATTCTAATAATATATCTTCTCTAACCATACCTGATGATCTAATCTTATCAACAAATAACGTAATCTGCAAAAGATGTGATTCAAAATTCACAGATCTAAATTGGTGTTATAATTGTGAAGCTCAAAAATTCCAAGAAAATTTTCCTAATTGGACGAGTGAAAACGAAAGTCTCGATGAACTTATTCAATATTCCCAACTTAGTGCGATAAAAAATGATACGTATTTTGAATGGATTAATTTTAATCGATTTAATAATATAGAAAATATGCAAAGTTTATATTATGAATTTTATACTGCAATTTGGTTAGATGGAAGTAGAGAATTATGGAACAACAGATCTCAACAATGGGCGAGAACAGGACCAGTTAAAATAATTTTACGAAGACTTAAATATCTAACTATTAATATACTAAAATTATATTTAGAATTAAAAAATATTATCATATGTTGTTATGGATTTACTCAAGATCCAACAACTAAATCTTATTATATAGTATTGAAATACGCAAACGGTGGAACTTTACAACAATATATTAAAAATAAATTTCCATTGAGTTGGTTTGAAAGATTGTCAATATTAAAAAAAATTGTCGAACTTCTTCATAACATTCATAAGACAAACTATGTACATGGTAATTTGAACTCAAGAAGTATATTACTTCAAGAAGATGGTTTGAATCATAAGCCAGAAATATATATTTCTGATTTGGATTTATGTATCTATAGTGACTATAAAGCGAAACGAGAATTTTATGATGTACTTACTAAACTTACTGTTTATGCTGCTGCTACTGCTCCTGAGATTTTGAGAGGAGAAATAATTTCTATCAAATCAGATATTTATAGTCTCGGTGTTATAATGCGGGAATTAATATCAGGGGGCTACACTCCGCAATGCTATCATGAACTGATGCAAAAATGTTTAGATGATGAACCAGAAAAACGACCCGACACTTTGGATTTACTTGAAGAACTTCATATATTTACAGCATCTCCACTTAGAAAGCGTCAGTTTGAAGATGCTGATAGTAGAGGACTACAAATAAATCCACCACTACAAATAAGTCCACCACTACAAATAAGTCCAGCACTACAAATAAATACACCATCTTAATATTTTAGTAATCAACAATTTTTTCTTCCAGATGTATTAGTAACTACTCACTTAAACCTTACAATTAACAGTTTTAAATATCAATTATATTTATATATGTAATCTTTACGTGTAATTTTTATCAAAATTTAAAATAAATTTAAGATATAATCTTATTATTTATCTCTCGAGCCATTATTTCATAAATTATTGTCTTGTTGATAAACTAGTATTTTTTGGCAAATAAAATTTCAAATTTAATTTTTTTGACCGGAGTAGGGCATGGTTACTTGTTCCAAGGTTGAGAACAACTTGGGTAATTTGCTGTTCACTAATTTACAAATTATTTAGTTGGTTTGATCACTGTTTTGCAAATTATTTAGTTGTCATTCTAATTCAAGTCTTCTATTTTTCTTCTACTAGCTCTTTTTGCAATTGTGAAATCTGCTCTTTGGCTTCTTTTTACTCGCAATTTCCTCTTTGATTTTTTTTTTAATTCCTTTCTCTATTCCTGAAATCATAATAATCAGTAAAATCAGGTTCAGTAATTTTCATTGAAAAACTTTGTTTGCAATAAGGTCTTAGGCTCAAAAACAATTGATAGTTCAGAACAAATAATAATAATAGATTCTTAATTGCTTGCTAAATATTCTAGATTACTATCAATGTCTGTTTCATGGATATCTAATTTTACTAACTTACTAACTTTTGGCAACTTTCTTAAAAACGATTATAAATATCTCGTTTATTGCTCATGCCCAAATATAGTAAATCTCTAAAATTCCAAGTCTTGGTAAGAAAAATTGTTATCGGCTATTATCAAAATTCTTAATTTGTTGGGTCAAGTCTTCTCCAGTTTAAAGTTACCATTACAAATAATTATACTTTCAATTTTGCTGTTGGTTGGAAAAATTTTATTTGTTTGATTAAATGAACAAATCAGTTCAGTGATGTGACAAGTTAAATCTTTTAGGTTTATATTTTTGCTTAGATATAGCCTTTCTAATTTATTCCAAAAGCAGTCAAGTCACCTTAACTAAATCTAAATTAGTAAGATGATTGCTCAAACAATAAATCACAAATCACAGATTATTATTTTTAAATAGGATCAACTCATCTAATTGATTAGGCAACAGTTTAGTTCTAAGTCATGATAATGAAGCATCATATCCATAAGGAAATAATTGGCATATATATTGTAAAAATTAAGCTTATCTAGAAACTTTACTATTAATGAAGATATAAAACTGCTATTAGAGATGTGGAATTAAAGAAATACTTTATAAAGAACTAAACGAAGAGAGAGAAAAAATAGGATTTGGCAGTTTTAGTAAAATTTATAAGCAAAATGTAATTCCATAGCAATTAAGAAATAACTATAGATATTGAAGACCGATTTATTAAAGGGGTATTTAAAATTAAATAATATCCAAATTTACTTTATATTACTTAAATTTATAATTTTTACTGGTTAAAACTTCATAGTCAAATAAAATACGAAAGAATGATTTAATTCCATAAAATAAGCCGAGATAGCCATTATAAATTTGTAACTTTTAATTTAAATATTTGCAAATTAAAAATATGTACTGTAAAAATATAAAGATGAACATGAAGGGCATTATCTCATATTGGAATATGCAAAATAAATTTAAAAACAAATTTATGTGAATTTATCACAGAACAATCTAAAGAAAGTGAATTTAAGTGAAAAAAAAGAAAACGTTTCGCAATTCAAATCTCAGAAGGACTTCGTTATCTTCATAATGAAAAGAACATCATAGTGATCATACGCCATGATTTAGTAATAATTCTTAAATATACGAAGAAAGGGATGTTTAAAAGATATTTGAATTAATGTAATATATATTTTATATATATATTTTAATATACAAATAATATCCTTATTAACTATGATGATAATGTTAAAATATCGAATTTGGATTATCCAAAAATTTAGATAGCGCAACAACGCAAAAATTAAATAACGAAAAAAATTTTGTATTGGATCTTAGCAAGCTTATTCAAGACTCTCAAATAAATGCAGCAGTAACAAACCATATTTCGATTATGAAATTGATAATGAAGATGAGTTGATTCTTAATATAATTAATGGTGTATGTCTAAATAATAATGTAATTGGAATTCCAAAATGTTATCATGAATTGATGCAAAATGTTTAGATACTGATCCAGAAAAATGATTTACCACTCTAAACTTATTTGAAGAGCTTCATACATTTACTACAGCTCCGCTTAAAAAACACCAGTTTGAAGTTGCTGATCAAGATCTAATCAATTATCTAAGGATAATGTCAAAATAATTGTAGAATCGATTAATGTTGCAGAAGCTTACTATGCTGAAACAATTATTTTTAGGTTAACTAATAGTCTCTTCAGTTTGACTTTAGCTTACCTAGCCAAAAATGCTAATGAAAAAAGCTTATATTTTAATGGCGAAGAGTTATTAGATGAATGACAATTAAAAAATTGGATTTGTGAAAACATTTACATACTGTATCTAATATATATTTATAAATAATTATTTACATTTAAAACTTAGTATGTTTCGCGATAGTATACTTTTAATGTGATAGTTATTGATGATCACTTTCCAAATAAATGTACTTTTTCGCTTAATTTGGAATTTGTTGTGTGATCTTCAAGTATTTTTTCAGAAATTTGGAAATGTGCAACGCGAATTTTTGAGTTCAAATTTATATACATATAAAAATATGCATATTGCATATGCATATACATATTCAATAGCAATTTCAAATAGTAATACATTTTTTAATGCTAATATTTTAAAAAATATTTGCTATATGCAAATATTGCTTCTTTTGACATCATTAGAATAAAATCATAAATTGGGCACTTCTGTGACACTCTTATTACTTGTTAAGTTTAATCATCAAATAATAAGCTTTTGTAAAAAAAAATTTTGTTGATCATCTTTTTTCTTTGATCATCATCAAAGATAAATAGAAAAAAAAAAATTAAAAAATTAAAAAATAATTAAATATAGTTAACCTTCAATTAAATAATAAAGTTTTACTAAAATTTATTAAATAAAAATAATATTGCTCTAATTATTTTATCCATTTTATCCATTACAATATAATAATATTTTTTTATATTAAAAAAT
>QZLH01000313.1:22326-46083 GCA_003833135.1 Oehlia diaphana | reverse complement strand
GCATTTTTGTGGTATGGAATTGTGCATTTTCCCATATCCCTATATAGATTAAAACATTATTTTTAAGAAAAATTGTATACAACCTTATTAAAAACATAATTTTTTATAGGGTCTAATTATATTAAAATTTTATTATTTGGTAATATTTTACATACAATTTAACTAATTTATATCAAAAAATTTTTTAAATATAAATGTTATGTTTGGAAGATGAAGTTTCCCGGCAAATTGCATATTCTAGTTAATTATATAACACTTAAATTAGCTAATAAAATAATAATTATTGGAATTCAGAATTTTTTTTTTTCCACAAACCTAATTTTTGCATTGCAATTAATTTATGTTGGTTTATACAATAAGAATATCACATTATATTTTTTTTAAAATAATAAATCTTAAAAATCTCCTTCCTGAGTACTTAGTACTTAGTATGTATGCTATTTGAATGAATCAAGCTTAATATAAAATAATTACTCTGGTTTCTATTATGCAAAAGAATTATCGTTATTAATTTTTAAATACAGCTTGAGAATTGATTTAAATTCTTACAAGAATTACCTAAATTGGTTTTGTTCTTACCCGTTGTCTGCCGTTGTTATCCAAGTTGCTATGATCATATCAGTACATTTGATTCATTGGTGCAGATCACATGTTAATGCTAAGCCATTCTAATTAAAATTCATTTAAAATAACTTTTTACAAGAAAAGTAATAGAAGAATAAAAATAAAAGTAACAAAAAAGCTGTTTAAGCCTTTTTTAATATCTACCTTCAAAAAATTATATATGTAAATAAAAAACTACAGAAGAAAAAAAAGAAGTTAAAACAAGTTTTTTTTTTAAAAAAAAATAGTCAAAAAGAACAAAAAAGACAGTTAAAAAATAAATAAAAATGTCAACTATAACTATTTATGCAACTTATAATATGACCTACCTATGTCAGATGGATTATAACTATGTTGGATGGGTTTGAACGAGTTTTTTTATAATGTTTTTTTGTCATAGTGGATGATAGTACGATCGAAAAATTTTTTTTACTGATCTGCAATTTCACTTAATATGAAACTCTATGTATGCTGATCAATTTGGTATTACATAAAAAATATCTATAACGTAATTACGTTCTATAATTGCAATGAACTAAATCTGCCCATATGTATAAAATATAATTGCTTTTTTTATTAATAATATAACACGTTAACCTCTTGAGACTAGACCTATCTGAAGCAATTAGTGTTATAGAAGTTTAAGCAATTTATCATTTCAACCTGAACCAAAAATACTACTGCTAAAAGCTTACATTTTAATGAGATTTATTGAACAAAAATAAATGACTAATATGATATCAAATAACGCAAAGTAAAAATTATGAAAAAAGTTTTTTTTCAGGTAAAATTCCTATATTCTTTATAATTTTTAACCAAATATAAATAATTGCAATTATATAATCATTTTCTTCATTCAGAATGAGATACCCGATTAAGAGACCGCATTTGTTAATTTTTCTTAAAAGCATATATTTAATATTTATTTAATATGAAATTTTTCTTAATGTAATGTAATAAATTTGAAATTCAATAACACGAAATAAAATTAGCAAACTAGTAACAATAAAATCATAAAAACAAATTTTTCAATAATTTCATAAATGTATATTCAAATAATTTCAGACGCACGAGATCTTGAAAAAGAAATTCATAATAACTAAAATTCTTTGGAAACTATTCAGACAATATTAACATGAGATTATTTATCTTTCACAATTCTTTTTAAACAATTTGTATTTTTTGTAATGTAGATTGTATGAGTTACTATTTCAAAAAATCTTATCAGTTAGTGTGACAACTATAACATGATGATAATATCCAATAGAAAAATTGCTTTAAAATTTTGAATTAATTGAATCTTTTTCTATTTTAAAAAGTTAAAATTCTATAAATGTAGAAATGGTAGGAATAATAATGCAATAACGCCATAGTGTAAGTAAGCATATGTTTTTAATGTTTCATGTCATTAAAATGAATATTATTAAAATAAGAAAATTTTGTAATGTTTCATGATAACGAAAAGCCTAATTTGGAAGTAATTCAATGATAATGAAGTATTAGTCATATCCATAAGGAAAATAATCGGCATAAATTTATATATATATATTTTGTAGGAATTGAGCTTATTTTAATTCATTTTTAATTATGATTAATGAAAATTGGTATCAAACTGCCATTAAAGATCATTATGGAATTAAAGAAATACTTTATGAAGAACTGAGTGAAGAAAAAGAAAAAAATAGAATCTGGCAGTTTTGGTAAAATTTATAAAACAAAATGTAATTCACTGGGAACAGTAGCAATTAAGAAAATAACTATAGATATTGAAGTTGATATTAAACTTTTTATTAAAGAGGTATTTAAATTTAAAATAATATCCAAATTTACTTTATGTTACTTAAAAACTAAATATGATTTATAAATTTTACTAGCTAAAACTTCATAGTCAAATAAAATATGAAAGAATAATTCTATTCTATGGAATAAGCCAAGGTAATTATTAAAATGCTGTTTCAAATTTGTAACTTTTTAATTTCAATATTCATAAATTATAAAATATGTACTGTAAATATAAAAGTTAAACATAAAGGGCATTATACTAGAATATGCAAAACAAGAGAATTTACGTGAATTCATTTGATGTATTAAATATATTTTTGTAGTATGTTAAAATTATTACAAAATCATTTCAAAAAATTGACCATTTTTAGTAAAGTAAATCTATGTTAATTGTTGGGAATTAGATCTAAATTCTAGACCTTTAGTTGAAAAGATTCTTTTGCGATTGGAATCCTATCACTTGAATCAGTTTTTAAAGAGGATGATGAATATCTTACCCATTATCATCATCTGAAAATACTTCTGGTATAATTATATAGTGCACACATACTATTATTATTTTTCCATATTAATATCATATAAACAAATTAAATATATATATTGCTTTTTAGGGTTTAATCCTTCTATGGCTTCTTATATTATCCCTGATGGTCCAACAAACCCAACTTTATCATCAACAAATACAATATGCAATAAATGTGGTAAACAGCTCATGAATCATGACCGGTATTGTGAATGTGTACTTCATGTATTTCAGGAAGATTTTTCTAATTGGACAAGTAAAGACAAAGATCTTGACAAGCTTATTCAGGTTTTTCAAATAATGCAGCAGTAAAAAACTATGATGAATATTTTGAATGGATTGATTATAGTCAATTTAAAAATAAAAAATGGATTATACAGTACAAAGTTCATATTGTGATATTTATACTGCAATTTGGACGGATGGAATAAGAAAAAGGTGGGACAAAACAATCCCAACAATGGGAGAGAACAAAAGATTCTCAAATACAGTAATTTTACAAAAATTTAGATTTAAGTCAATCATTAAAAATCTTTATTTACATTTAGAAATTAAAAGTGCTATACGATGTTATGGGTTTCAGAAAAAAATTTTTATTACATGGTGTTAGAATATGCAAATGGTGGAAATTTAAGACAATATAATCAGAAAATATTTCCATTCAGTTGAACTAAAAGATTAACATTATTAAAAAAAATTATACAAGGTCTTCAAAACATTCATTAGGCAAATTATATACATCATGATTTATATCCGAGAAATATATTAATTCAAGAAGATAATTGGAAAGATAGTAATTTAGTAGTATATATTTCTGAATTGGATTCATGTGCAAATTTAAATACTAAAATAGAACAACAACAATATGGTAATTTACCATACGTTGTTCCGAAGTTCTATTTGGAAATGGAAACTCAACCTCTATTAAATCAGATATTTATAGTCTTCGGGTATTATTATGTGGGGATTGGCATCAGGAGATGAACCATATTCTGATTATGATGAAATTGATGATGAGGATAAGTTGATTCGTGATATAAAAAATGAAGTACTAATATAATTGGAATCCCGGAATGCTATCATGAATTAATGCAAAATGTTTAGATCCTGATTCAAAAAACGATCCACTACTCAAGATTTACTTGAAAAGCTTGAAAAATTTACTACAACTTTTAAAAAACAATTTGATAGTGTTGATCAGGAATTACGCGATTAACCTCTTGGGACTAGACCTAAACAATTGAAAGATAATAACGTAATAACCAAAACATCAATTAATGTCAAAGAAAGTTATGCTGGAGAAATTAGATTAAGATTTACTAATAAACAACTTCAATTCTACAATGTACCTGAACCATGAAATGATTGATAGAAGTGATAATAATTTTATTAGCTTATAATTTTAAGATTATATCTACAGTTAAGATTTCACTGTCATAATATTTAAAAGGTTGAAATAATACAATAACGGATAATACATCTTAAATCATTGTTTCATTCACAGGTTAATATAAGTATGCAACTATACTAAACCATTTTACGCATTAGATAGATGCTTTTAATCTTAATTGTTTAAAATAATATCGAATATACAGTTTATATTTATATAATAATTTCAAATTTACGGTTACCGATTTTACTACATTTTATCTGATTAAATTGATTGCGTATTTTTTCAGCTTTAAATTTTAAATTATGGTTCATAACATTATTTTACTTATCGCAAAGAATATATTGCCTGAAACGAGTCTTATAATGTTTGGCACTTTTTTATTTTCGTCTTATTAATGTTTACCGTATCGCACGTGCTTCCATCCTGAGAGTACTGTTATACTTTTCCTCGGATTACGGCATTGGAGCTTATGCGTAATGCCGTAATTCAAATACCGTAAAATAGGAGGGTTATGCGATATAAAAAAGAAACCCATTAAATATTTATTAAAAAAATCAACATAGATTTACAGTTTATACATTATTGAATATGTATAATTCTGTAAATTCCGACGACATAATTTAATACGGAGTAGAAGTTTCGAATTACACGACATCCAGTCTGGACTTGACATCATCAAGCGTAGAAGTATATAGCCTTTTGTTACACTAAATCTACATACAGCGTGAAGAATCTGCACATATATAAAACGGGCAGTATGTCAACAAAAAAAGCATTTTCGTTCTCTAGAATATGAATTCAAGCAATTCAAGCGAAGACTGGTATCAGACCGCTATTAAAAAGTTTAAAATCAATGAAATACCTTATAAAGAATTTAGCGGAAAACCAACCCGAATAGGACGTGGTGGATTTGGTCTTATTTATAAAATAGAATGTAATTCCATAGGAACTGTAGCAATTAAAGAAATAACAATAGGTATTGAAGACGATGAAATTTGTACTAAAAATTTTATTAATGAGGTATTTAAGTTTAAAATCCATTTCAATTTATAATGTTACATTTATTATCATCATTATTATTAAAATGCAATTATAGTTAAAAATTCATAGTCGTATGGAACATGAAAGAATAATTCAATTTTATGGAATAAGCCGAAGTTAGTCTTTATTTAATTAAACTTGTAATTATATAAATTTAATTTTTTAATATGTTTATATGTTATAAAATATTTTATAAAGATATTGATGAAGGATTGTATTATCTCGTACTGGAATACGCAAACCAAGGAAATTTACGTGAATTTTTGATCAAGAAAAAGAGTTGTGATAATTGCTTTGAATGGGAGGAAAGAGTGCGGCTTGCGATTCAAATTGTGGAAGGCCTTCGATACCTTCATGAAATATTAAATGTTGCACATCGTGATCTGGTAATATTTTTTTTTTTTTTTTTGTTTGGTAATCATTGAACTAAATATTCGATGTTCTTTATTTAATTTCTGTAAACTTATAATTAGCATACCAAAAATATACTTATGAACGATGGAAATATTAAAATATCAGATTTTGGATTGTCTAAGAATTTGAATAGCACAATGTCATCTAATAATAAATTCTTTGGAATGATATCATTTATTGATCCGCAAAAATTAAATCATGGAAAAAATTATGTATTGGATAAAAGATCTGATATTTATGGTTTAGGAATGATATTATGGGAAATCTCAAGTTGTCAAACACCTTTTTATGGAGAAGATTTAGCGTGTTTGTCTCTTAAGATTTGTCAAGGTTTAAAAGAAAAATCTGTCAAAGGAACTCCAATGGAATACAAGCATATTTATACAAGTTGTTGGGAAATAGAACCAAACTCTAGACCATTAATCGAAGAAGTTCTTTCACGATTGAAATCTATGTCACTTGAACCGGTCTTTGAAGAGGATGATAAAATTTCAACGATTAGCCTATTCCAATATCGTGATACATCAAGGGACTCTACTTCTGGTATTATTATAATTTTATTAAAAAATAGTAATAGTGTTTTTTATTAAAATCATTTAAATTAATTTTATTATTTTTTTTATTTTTTTTAGAGTATTTTAATAATGTATCTTCTTTTACCATACCTGATGATCTAACCTTACCAACAAATAATGTAACTTGCAAAAGATGTGATTCAAAATTCACAGATCAAAATTGGTGTTATAATTGTGAAGCTCAAAAATTCCAAGAAGATTTTCCTAATTGGACGAGTGAAAACGAAAGTCTCGATGAACTTATTCAATATTCCCAACTTAGTGCGATAAAAAATGATACGTATTTTGAATGGATTAATTTTAATCGATTTAAAAATATAGAAATTATGCAAGGCTCATATGGTTTTTATGATTTTTATATTGCAACTTGGTTAGATGGAAGTAGAGAATTATGGGACAACGGATCTCAGCAATGGGCGAGAACAGGACCAATTAAAATAATTTTACGAAGACTTAAATCTCTAACTATTAATAAACTAAAATTATACTTAGAATTAAAAAACGTTATCATATGTTGTTATGGATTTACTCAAGATCCAACAACTAAAGATTATTATATAGTATTGAAATACGCAAACGGTGGAACTTTACAACGATATATTAAAAATAAATTTCTATTGAGTTGGTTTGAAAGATTGTCAATATTAAAAAAAATTGTAGAACTTCTTCATAACATTCATAAGACAAACTATGTACATGGTAACTTGAACTCAAGAAGTATATTACTTCAAGAAGATGAATTGAATCATAAGCTAGAAATATATGTTTCTGATTTGGATTTATGTATCTATAGTGACTATAAAGCGAAACGAGAATTTTATTATTATACTGCTGCTGCTGGTGCTCCTGAGATTTTGAGAAAAGAAATAATTTCTATCAAATCAGATATTTACAGTCTTGGTGTTATAATGCAGGAAATATCAGGGTGCTACGGCAGTAACATTCCGCAATGCTATTATGAACTGATGCAAAAATGTATAAATAATGATCCAGAAAAACGACCCGACACGTTGGATTTACTCGAAGAACTTCATATATTTACAGCATCTCCACTTAGAAAACAGCAGTTTGAAGCTGCTGATAGTAGAGGACTACAAATAAATACACCACTACAAATAAGTTCACGATTACAAAAAAATCCACCATATGAAGATATTCTCTATCCAACCCATATAGTTTAGATCACATTAACTCCATTAACTTTAATCACTATTAGTAATTTTACTTGTAATTTTTTAATTTAAGGATCAAAGTATAAAATAAAGTATAAAATATATCATTATTTATCTATATCTTATTATTTATCTCTCGAGCCCATTATTTCATTGATAAATTATTGCCTTGTTGATAAACTAATATTTTTTTGGCGAATTTCGAGTTTAATTTTTTCGACCGGAGTAGGGCATAGTTATTTATTCCAAGGTTGGGAAGCAGATTGAACAACTTGGGTAATTGGTTGATCATTAATTTGCAAATTATTTAGTTGCCGTTCTAATTCAAGTCTTCTATTTTTTTCTTCTGCTAACTCTTTTTGCAATTGTGAAATCTGTTCTTTGGCTTCTTTTAAAAGAACCTCACTCGTAATTTCCTCTTTGACTTTTTTTATTAATTTCTCATTAGCCTTTCTCCACTCTTGTAAATCATAAAATTCAATAAAATCAGGTTCAGAAACTATCATTGAAAATCTTTCTTTGCGATAAAGTCTTAGATTCGAAAATAATTGATTAACTTTTGCTTCTTTTCGGTACGGTTCAGAACGATCAATAATAATAGATTTTAAATTGATTGGTAAATATTCTAGACCACTATCAATGTCTGTTTCATAAATATCTAATTTTACTAAATTTTTTAAATTTCTTAAAGGCTTCAAACTTCCTTAAAAACGATTATAAATACCTCGTTGAATTAATTCCTTATTGCTTGTGCCCAAATATAAATAACTTAGATTAGTAAATGGTTCTAAAAATTCCAAGTTTTGGCGAGAAAAATTGTTATCGGATATTAACAAAATTCTTAATTTGTCTGCTCCAATTTAATTGAGTTAATAAGTTACCAATACAATTAATAATCTCAATTTGTTGTTTGCAGGAAAAATAAGTTCATTTCAGTTCAGTAAGTTGACTGTTTTGACTAAGGTCTAAACTAGTTAAAAGATTATTGTGACGAGTTAAATCTTCTAGGTTTATATTTTTGCTTAGATTTAACCTTTCTAACTTATTCCAGGAGCAATAGAGTTGTCTTAACTTGACATTTTCATTTAAATCTAAGTTGGAAAGATGATTACTCGAACAATTAATCATAGTTAAATCATTATTTTTAACTAAGCTCAACTCATCTAATTGATTAAAGGAACAACTTAGTTCTACCAAGCCTTTATTTCCATCTAAATTTAAACTTGATAAATGATTTTTTGAACAGTCAAGTATTTTTAAAATATGGCTGTTTGTAGTCAATCGTATAAGTTTATTTTCGGAACAATTAATTTCTTCTAATCGAAAACAGTTGCTTAAGTCTAGACTAGTCAATAGATTATAACAGCAATTTAATTTTTCTAGATTGTGAAAATTTTCCAATTTTAGAGAATCGGATAAATTTCTTGTCATCAGAATCATATTCATTATTACTAATATTTAGACCTGTGATACTACTCCTAATATTTTTAGGATAATTCCTATCCAACCATTCCTGTGCTTTAACCATAACGTTACCCCTTTCTTAAATACTTTAACTCTCTTCAACCAATAAACTATTAAAAGTACTTCAAAATATTTCTTAATATTATTGATTATTGAATGTTATACAAAATTTAATGGATAAAGATAAAGTTGGGAAACAAATGTTTTAAAAATTATTTGATCTACAAAATTGTCAACAATGAAAAAAAAACAGCCTATTGATGTTTCAATTTTCGACCGAAGTATATGCATATCAATAACTTCCAAGAATCTTTTAAAAGAATTTATAAAAAATATGATTAATCAAGTATGGTTTAGATCAAATGATGGTGTCATGATGATAAATGTGACACAAGAAGTCACATTAACATTGGTCACTAAAAACATGTAAACAAAAATAATAAAAAATAAATAAATAAAAACGGATGTTTCAGAATCAAAATAAATAAATATATTCTAATTGAAACCTTTATATTAAGTTTTAATATTAAAATAAATAGAAATAATTTGTTTTATAATTTTTTTCTCGTCATGCTTAAAAATTTAAAATTTTAAAAAAAATTCATAATAATTGACATACAAAGGTATGTTTAATATAACGAAAATAAAAAGAAATATCATAGGTTTATTTCAAATTCGTTATAATAAAAAAAGTTGAGGGGAATCGAAAGAACAATGGAAAGGACTTTGGCGTTGTGTTTGTTTGGTTTCAAGCCAACTTTATTCGCGTGCAACGATAACTGATTTTGATCAAATTGATATCATAATTCTTAATTCAACATCTCATTCTAATTAATTTTTATGAACACATTTTTAATTAAATAATTTAAAGTTTGTCGTACTAAAAATAAATTTTAAATAAACGATAGTATAATACACTTTATCTGTATAATCATGCCTGTGACTATTTTTTCCGAATTTAAAAAAACCATATTACTCATATTACAGTTTCCTGTCCAACATAGTAATGTGGCGGTTCCTTTATGAAGCAAATCAATTCATACTTTCGTCTTTTTGGTTCCTTTTCAATAAAATTTCATGAATTATTTTATAAACGTATTTTGCTCTTACTGAAGTACGTCTTATATACATTAATTATTAATTATTTAAATTATTAAACCACTTCATTCTTTTCATTATTAAAGCTATTTATGCATATTTATTAAATCCTTTAAATAAAGATTCAATAAATATGAAAATAAGGGGAGAAATTAGGACTAAAAAATCATTAAGTTCCGTTAAAAAGAATATTAATCCTTCAATTATAAGATATGATAAAAATATAATGAATAAATTAGAAAGCACAAATACTATCTCATCGGTAAATGGAGGTAATTATATTATTATTTTTTTTTTTCGCGCAAAATACATGGGAATTTATTTTCTAATAACCATAGAAGAATCCAACAATGCATTTATTTATTTATTTTTTTTTTATAATTTTTTCTAGGTTTCGATACGCAAACGATAACATCGATACCCTCTCAACATGTAACTGGGAAACACTCCACATCTCAAACTATTCCAATAATAGTTTGTTTAGTAACAATGTGTCTTCTAATAATGGCCGCAATAATTTTCGTTATTCATCATAGACGAAAATTCAATGCTGAAAAAGATGAAAATGAAAATTCTATTATAAAAGTTGCAAAAAGGACAAATGAAATGAGAGATATAATATCAGAAACAACTTCAATGAGTGATGATGATATTGATTCAAAAAGATCTTCCGGTTCCTCATTTCTTGCTATTGAAGTTATGACAAATACTTTATCAAATATAATTAAACAACAAGGAGGAAAAATTGAGATCTCTAATACTAATAATATATCAGCAACAAACGATTTGGTTAAAGTAAAATCTTTAGAACTTCTCGAAAATAGTGATACCTCCAATAGTTCTAGGCGTGTAAATAGCTTTATATGTATGGCCAATAATATGTTTGGAAAAAGTTCCTCGTGATAAGTCATTTTCTTTGTTTATATATATGTAATCCTGTAATTGTACGAAAATTTTGTTAAATTTGTTTCTTTAATTGTACAAATTATGTAATGGCTGATGATAGTTTATTATTAGTATAAGTTTTTTTTTCCTTTTAAATTATATGCTATATTATGCATTATTATTCTAATTAAACTTATAACTATTCATGGGTTTTTGTCATTATATTTGATT
Organism: Oehlia diaphana; assembly: GCA_003833135.1. Classification (NCBI taxonomy): domain Eukaryota; kingdom Fungi; phylum Glomeromycota; class Glomeromycetes; order Glomerales; family Glomeraceae; genus Oehlia; species Oehlia diaphana. The sequence continues at coordinate 34,902 of QZLH01000313.1, read as the reverse complement.
ATTTGATTGATAATCATATTTAATAATACTTTAAATTATATACTTTTTGTACTAATTATTTCTGACAGGTTTACGGTAAATACCTAATTACAAATTGAGATTTACTCTGATTTGTCGATCTTGACACATTATACTTTAATTGGGAAAGGGCAGTTACAATATTTCTTGATCTGGATGTTAAAAAAAACAAAGTTTTATACGCAATGTATTACAGAATTATGAATGATATTAGTCTATTGGGTTTATCTTTGTTTTCAAGTTAAACATTTATTATCTATTGTTGAATTATAAAACGTATATAGAAATCTTCTTGGCAACTTAAACCCGATGTTAATAAACAAAATCATAGAATTATACTATATAAGGTAATTAAATTATTTTCTTTACCAAGTTTATAATTGAAAATATCCTAATATGAACATGAGCATTGTTTCACTACTTATCTTTTGTGTAACATTTGACATTTTGTAATCTTAATATGTGTTTATAATCCGAATTAGGTGAAAAATGCTTTTTGGACTGAAACAATGTAAAGATCATCTATAATTCCCGGTTGTAATATACTTTTAAAGAAAAAAGGCGGTCAAAGATTTTTATAAATTGATGTGGAAATTAGAATATGAATTAATTATTTTCTCAATTTTTCCATTTTTTTTTTTTTTTTACCTTTTTCTTTTTTTTTTTTTACTTTCTCTTACTTTTTTAGTTTGAGGTGGGGTACATTTTTCCCCATTTTTTTTTTTCATTCTTTACTTTTTACAAACACCTAGCAGTGCTAGGCATTCTCATTATTCTTTCTCTTAATATCCCACCTCATCATTTTCATTCATTCATTCTTTCTTTTTAGCATTGTTTTATTTAGCATTCTTTTCTTCTAGATACTTGATTTTAGATCATAAATTTAGAGATCATAAATTTAGAATAAATAGATTATATAAAAAAAAAACCATGAAACTTGATCGATATACATACAAACGCATTTCCTTCCCTACCGCACCAAGTATTTCCGTTATCTTATTATTATGGATTACAATTTTTTCTACTGCAGTAACATCTTTACCAGCACCAAAGTTTAAAAATGGAACTAATACCAAACAAAACGATCGTCTTTTCGTTGATGATATCTCAAATTGTCCTCCACTACCTCCAAGAGCAGCTCCACCGACAAACGTTCGAGATTTGAGAGCAGATGATATCAAGGTAATTAATTATCGAATTATTTATTTTTTAAACATAATATAATAAAAAAAAAAATTAATCATTATTAACTTTTTTCTTTTAGGTTATAATGGGTTTAGGTGATTCGGTTATAGGTAAGTCGTTTTTTAAAAAATAATTTATGTTTGAATTCTTGTTTTAAATAATTTTTGGAATAATTTCGCTTACTATTTTTTATTATTTCAAATTTTAGCTGGATTCGGAGTTCGTGTTGATAAATTAGGTCAAATTTTTAAAGATGGAAAGGAACCATTGGACGAATATCGAGGAGCTAATTTCGCAGTGGGAGGTGATCCTGATGTAGTCTCGATACCAAATATACTAAGAAAATTTAGTCCAAAATTAGTTGGAGATTCAAAAGGAACTCATATTATTGAAGTTTGTTATGGTATCTTATGTCCAAGTGATTATATTCCAAAATTGGATCAATTAAATGCAGCACAAAGTGGTGCACAGGCATTAAATGTTGATAAACAAGGTTAGTTTATGCGATACATTATTTGAAATATTTTTTTGTTGTTTTTTTTAAAAAAAAAAGTGATAATTTATTTTGTTTTAAAATCATTTGTATAGTGAATTATCTTATTGATCAACTTTCTCAAAGAAAAGATATTGATGTGAAAAATGATTGGAAGGTAAATTAACTATGATTCTTTTTCCATTATTGCGTAATAAAAAGATTCTTTTCGTGTAATATATAAATAACTTAATAATAATTTCTTATTTATAGTTTGCTACAATGTGGTTTGGTAATAACGATTTATGTAATGGATGTACGGATTTATCCAAACAACTCCAATTTTCACCTGATCAATTTGAATCTCATATTCGTGAAGGATTAGAAAAAATTCGTAAAAATGTTCCTAAAGTTTTCATAAATTTAATGTCAGTATTCAAAATATCACAAATGTTTGAAGCAAGTTTAAAAGATAAAAATTGTGTATTGGGTAAAATAGCAGGATTATTTTTAGAATGTCAATGTGCTTTTGTTCCAGGACCTTTGGGTGATAAATCAAGAAAATCTATGGATGATTTAGCTGATCAATATAATGAAAGATTAAAAAAAATTACATCAGATTTTCAAGAAAAAAATTATCAAGATTTTATTGTATCTTATGATCCTGGTATGGAAAATATGGATTTATCTAATGGTAATTTGGATTTATTAAGTGGTATTGATTGTTTTCACCCTTCTTTACTTGCTCACGAAAGAATAGCAAAAGCGGTTTGGTATGTATGTTATATATATATACAGTATATTCCCAAAAAAAATTTTCTAATATATTTATTTTTTCTAAATAATAGGAATAATATATTTACACAACAATCTCAAAAAACGAGTAAATATGATCCAACCGTTGATTTACCCATCTTATGTCCGAATGAAGATGATAGATTACGTTAAACTTATTTTGCGATGTTTTGGAGATATATTCTCCTATTAATCATGTAATCACCTCACTTCGCTAATAGTAATACCCATTAATTGCGCCTTTTATTTATTTTTTTGTATCATATAATTTTTTTGTAATTTTTTAATATACACTAAGTAAATAGTAACAAAATAATAATTCATTTTGTATTAGAAATTAGTATTGTTCAGGAATAGGAAATATAATCGCATAAAAAAAGATTTAATAAATGATAAATTCCTGTTAATTTTCATGTCAGTAAAATGGGATATCCTGATTTGAAGAAAAATGCATTTACGCAACAACTTACCCGCCAATAATTCTGAACGTACTGTAACGTTACTTACAGTTGTTTTACACATATTCTAGTCAAAGTTTTTATCATTTTGGCCAAATTCTCATAAATCGTTATAAAGTGGGCAAGGATGTTATTTTAAGGTCATAGATATTACATTATTTTAAATCGTCTTATGCGTAATCGTCTTCTGAATGCTCTTATGAGATATTTCATAATATTCACAATGGTGGTAACTCTCACTAATTTCGTTTGAATAATAAATATAAGTGCGGTTAGCTTAGTTATTCACTTGATACTTGTTCATAACTTCATATACAGTTAGTTTCTTATACTATACCCAGATATTTTTCATCAACGTTATATTTTCATTTATATTTTGGCGAGTTTTGGTATCTTCCAAATTGGATCTTTTTAACAAAGCGATACAATTGAAATGTTAGCGATACACAAAATAAATGGAGTATATTAACAGAAAAAACTATAGTATCTGCAAAAAAGTACGTTATGCCGGAAGATTAAAGTTGTAATTTTTAATTCCTTCGTTAAATTCTGTATATCAATTAACAATTGTATTAAATTGATAATCTTTTTAAACTGGTTACCAACTTCCACTCAGAAAATCATGCATCAACATGGCTAAACCCGTTTACTACTTGATTCGCAATTATTGAATAAAAAATGTTTGCTAACTTTATCTTCAATTGATTGGTTAATTCGTAACAATGAAGAAATTAAATAAATGAGATCTAAAATAAATAAATTGACTTTTTTTTTTTAATATAATAATAATAATAATTAACAAATTATTATTAGATAATTACTAAATATATATTTTTGTGAGAAATATTAGTTATTAATAAATTTATATTATTTTTTTAGTTAAAAATAATTTATTAGAACTTTTTTTGATTTTTTCATTCTTTTTTTGTTTCTAAATATCAAATTAATTTAAAAAATCAATTCTTTATTTATATAAATACATTTTCAATTTTTTTTTTTCTTTATTTAAAAGAAAAAAATTATGGTAAGTGTCTATGACTCAAATTGATTTTTGAAAAAATGTAATTTCGGAAGATAATTCGGATTTCGGATTTCGGCAAGACAATGGCTTTACTATAAAAATTATAAAAATCAATTCTACAATGGTAACTAATATCAATATGAAACAGAAAGAATGTCAGAGTCGATCTTCTTTTACTTAGCCGTGATTGCGGGGGATTAAATTCATGATGCCGATCAAGTTTAACCTTTAATCTTAGATTTTATAACCATTACTATCTAAAAACAGAAAAAAAAATTCTTTGGATTATTTATTATTTTATTTTTGTATATTCCATTATTCTTACAGAATAAGCAGGTTGTTACATCAACATACAGCTGATCCTTGTAATTTTGGCTTAAACCCTGGGTTGATGACGTCTTCATATCGTAAAGTTTCCTAGTACCTAACCTAGTCCAAATTAAGCATATTTTTCCATAAGAAATTCTCGAATTTTTTTTAAAGCCTCAGTGCCTCACCATGGCAAATAAAAATAACCTTGTTACCCATACGAAGCAAGTATCTTCGGGTTTCTTAAATTACCATAACCAATCATCATATTTTACCAAGCTTCCTGTCCTACCTTTGCCAAGAACCGAACAATAAAGGTCCTGAAGACACGCCACGATTAATCATATGATGAAAGTTCAAAATTTTATAAAATAATGTCCATTTAAGGATATTGTCTGGAAATTTTCAGCCATTGTAAACCTATCAATAACGCTATTGTTTATTGATCCTACTTAGCCAAGATCATAAATGGAAGAGTCAATTCGCTTATTATTAATAAGCTAAAAAAAAAAAATTAATGAATTTTTCCATAAATACCCTCCAAAAAACTTCAACCAAAAAACAAAAAAAAAAATCCCAGAAAAACATCAATGTCTCCTATTACTCTTACCTGTTTGGTCCAATGCGAAAATCCTAATCCAAAAAACATTTTCAAAATTGAGATTGAAAAAAACAAGTCTATTAAAGAACTCAAGAAAGAAATTAAGAAGAAAAAACACAATAACTTTGTGAACTTGTCCGCTAATGAACTTCAGTTATGGAAGGTTAACATTCCTTTTGAAAAACCAAATGACAAGTTAAACATTCTCAATGCTCAACTTTATGCCAGTATCAAGGAAGAACTTGAAGGTGAAGAGTTGGATGGAGAAAAGAATATTGCTGAATATTTTCCCTACGAACTTGGGAACGAACATATTAATATTATAGTACAACGTGAAAGAATAAATGTAGCTTTTTTTGGACTTACTGGACATGGCAAGTCTTCTATCGCTAACATGTTGATTCAAGGAGATATTCATCAAAATAACGCGTTCAAAGTTAATAATGGCGCGAAAGGAGAAACTATCAATATACACAGTGGCGTTAACGAAATATTTCAAGTATTTGACACAATTGGATTGGGAGAATCATCATCTGGTAGTGTTCCACATAAGGAAGCCATAAAAAGGATAAGAGATTATTTTTCGAGATGTCAAGTGCCACTTAATTATATATGTTACGTTAAAAAGCAAGACAGATTTACCGAAGAAGACGCTAAAATGTTCAAGATATTTAAAAAGATTTTTAAAGGGGGAGAAGTAAATTTTAACATTATTATCACCCATAGTAAACCGGAATGGGTTGAGGAAAACTATGAAACAATAAAGGAAAATTTCGGAAATCATCCAATTATTCCGGTCGATTTTCCTTGGAATAATAATGGTGATTTCACTCAAACTGAAAAAAGGCAAAGAGATCAAAGTTTGGAACGTTTATTGGATACATTATTGAGACCAGGGAACAATGGTATTAAATTAGAAGTTCTCAGCTCAAGTCAAGCCTTCGAGACGAATATATCAGAAATTGTTAGCCTCGTGCCTATTGTTGGTTCAGCATATCAATTGATCTCTTCTGGTGTTTATTATACGTTAGGAAAGCCAACCGTTGCAAAAGAACGATTTAGAGAAGGAGCTGTCGGGGGCTATGCAGATGGAATGTCCTTTTTATCTTCGGGGCTTGGTAGCAGTGTAATGAAAGTTCTTGCTAAAAATGTAGGCAAGAGAATTGCATTAAAGATAGTTAATCAAGTGAAAGAAAAGATTGAAAAAAGTGAAGAGAAGCTTTATACTACTCTACCTCATTTCGGCAAATAAATGAAGAGACATTTGTAAAAAAAAAAAAAAATATAAAAAAAATGATATATTATACATATTATACAAATTATAACACAACAATTAGATATATATATAAAAAAAATGTAATTATAGAATATACATATATATATTATAGCTATAAATAACTTTATAACTTTCCATTTTAATAAACTTCATTTCCAAAAAAATTAATATATATAATATATTACCTTTCCCATTTTAATAAATTAATTGTACTTTTAAATGCATAATTTTTACGGTAAATTCCGATGAAATGGTGAAAATTATCAAATTTTTATCATTAAAATGACAAATTTTTATAACCTGAAATTATTATATGATAGATTTAATTAAAAAATATTTTTAATTTCACCGCTTGATAATTTTAATTATGAAAAATGACAAAATTTTTATAACCTGATTATAATTATAGACTTAATTAAAAAAATATTTTTAATATTACCGCTTGATTATGAAAAATGACAACCTGATTATAATGATAGACTTAATTAAAAAAAAAATATTTTAAATTTTACCGCTTTTTAATCGGAAAAAAAATCCATGAAAATTTGGATTTTTGCTGAGTTATTTACTTTTATTATTATTATTCGAAGGGTTATATTATAAAATACTGCTTAATGAATCTTCTAAAATACACACATATATATATTATTATAAATACAAAAAATAATGAACTAATAATACAAATGGTTTAATAATACAATGTTTTTTCCTTCGTTTAAAGAAATCTAATATCTAACTTTAAACATTTTTTTTTTTCTAACTAAAATTATCCTTTATTATATATTCCTTTTTTTTCGATTTCTGTTCCATACATTTTCAAAAATCTTTCAAAAGTATTTCTATATAATAAATTTAATACTTCTTCCCTAGCTTCTTCATACATTGTTAATTCATATTTTTCATCTTTGACCATCTCTTTAATATCACTTAATAAACAACCAGGAAAATTAATGGCTAAATCAGAATTTGAATCAAAAAATGTTTCATAAAAAGTACTATAATCAGTACGTAATTCAAATGGCATAGGTATCCAAGAAGCAGCTGATACAGTTTCAGCTATTGATTTAGTACAAGGAGTAGTTACAAATGTTGGTGATACTAATGTCGTAGTTGAAGTATTTAATAAACCTGAATTATCAGGAAATGTAACATGACCAGTTTCTGTTATGTGAAGTACTGGTGATGGAGGAGGAAGAACTTCTTTATTTGATGGAGTGCAACTATGAGTAACCAATATTTTCAAGTATTGATATTCTTGTAAGAAAATTACAAGTTCTGCGCAGAAACATGCAGCGGCACATACTAAAAATAATAATAATATATATATTGTATATTAATATTATGAAAAATTTCTTGTGAAAAAAAAAAAAAAAATAGAAAAAAAAAAATAGGCAAAATAATTACCTTTATAACGTTCAAATAATTCAGAATCTTCTAGAACCTTTTCAAACAATAAATAACGTTTAGATTTACCATCACCAATAACAATATTATTTTGATTATTCCTTTTTGTTATAGAGAGGCTTCTTTTAATTGCACGTTTAGATGATTTTATTGAGCTTGGTAGGGAATACACTTTATTATTAAATGATTGAATTAATGGTATTGTGATGGATAACGTGTGACATATAATAAATGTCACCCAAGCAAGCATAAGACTACCAAAATAATTTTTCCATCGTGGAAATACTAATTCAATCATGAAATATCCAATATATGCGATCGCTCCACTGATTAAACTAAACATTAATTCATTTTTAAGTCCATAAGCATCTTTTATATTATATATTAAACAGATAAGAAAAGGAATTATAAGTATAAGAAAAGTTCCATTCAATATATGTAATGGAATATATCTAAAAAAAAAAAAGAAGAGAGTAAATGTTAAGATTCACGAATATCATGTGAATAAATACATTATCTTAGTAAAATGACGGTAGAATAACTTACTCAATTCCAGCAGGAGTACAATTAGTGCTTAATGGCATTATTGAAAGATAAGGAGAAGTTAATTGTTCCACGAAAGCAAAAATTAAAGCCATAAGCATAGTGGGAAATATAATCCAGTACGTTAACCATTTATCAGTTGTAAAATGTTTAAACTTTTTTAATCTATTCATTAATTTAACACCAGGAAAATCCTTTTCTAATTTCTCTTTTATTCCCGGAGATATTGGCGAGTTATTATTAGAATTAAAATTATTATTAAAACTATTATTACTAAGATTACTAAGATTACTAAGATTTAATGAAGGAGTATAAGCGATGCTTATTCTCAATTTTGCTAAATTATATTTTGCTATCCAAGTAAATGATATAACTCTACAAGTTACAGAACTACAATACAAGAAGAAACCAATATAGGCGGGCCAATTAACCAATGCACAAGGAAAATTTGGGTAGAAAGCAGTCCTTAAACAAGCCATCAAGCACAGAATAATCGAAGCTATTACATTTAAAATGTTTAGACGTAATGGTCTATATCGAATATCAGCAATTCTTCTTCTTCGGATATAAAAAAACACAGTTGTTATAGAGAGGTAAAGAAATGAGAAAGCCCCTAATATAGAATAAAGTTCTTTCCTCCAAATCTGTGCACCGCCAGCGGATTTAGCATTATTTTCCATTTTTTTTTAATTAATTATATAAAATAAATAATACTTTTTAAATATATATATTTATTATAATATATAGTACAATACGAGAAAGAAAATTTCTCCTTCAGAAACTTTTTCTCTCCATAAAAAAATATCCCCCGATAAATGACAATAATTACAATGATTAATAAAAGGGATAAGAAGTTTTTTTTATAAAAAAAAAAAAAAAAAAGAATTAGGATCCTTATTTATTGTAACTATTTATAGACCCAAACAAGTTGCAAGTTAAATGTTTGAGAAAAATTAAAAAAGACAATTCAAAAATGAATTTTTCTTTTTTCTTTTTTAAAACGTAAGGATCTTTTAAGGAAAGAAATTTTTGATTTTTTTTTTTTTTTTTTTTTAAAAAAAAAAAAAAAACTAAAAAAAAAAAAAAAAAAATAATAAGTTATATATATTTGGCAAACAAAAAATTTTTGATAGATAATGTGTAACCAAAAAAAACCCTTGTAGTCGGAAAAGTTGCTGCGTCATTTACATATTATATATTATTCCTTGAGTAATTATTGTAGTATTATGTACCTTATTTGGAAAAGTAAGAGTGGAGATTTTTTTGTAATACACGGGCGCGTTTGATCATCATCAACGAAATTCTTGATTAGGAGCTCAAATGAGTATCATTAATTTAGAACATCGTTTCTCTTTAATTTTTGATTTTAGAATATTTTTATAATTCTTTTGATACTCTTTGTAAATTAAATCATTTTTAAATAAAGATGATTTTAAAATCAACAATACCCTGAATTACAATATTTTAATATTATGGTAGTTAGATTATTTTTAAACAGTAATAATTTTTTAATTATTATATTAATATTATATAGTAAAAATATGATCATGTTATATAAAAAAGGAAAATTAAAAATGAATATATAATAAGAACAAAATGACGAAGTAATCGAAGTATGTAAATTCGTTAATAATTGATCACTTACATATTATACTATAATTAGAATGAGTTTATCATTTATTAGATATAATAATTATTAATCATCACTTGTGGAATTTCTAATTTTTGACATTCATTATAAAAATCAAAAAATTTATTTTTTATTAATAACGTTAAATGAAATCATCGGGAAAATCTTTATATGTTTAGCGTAAATAAATTATATCAACTAACTAAATAGGAAATAACATGATCGAAAATGTCGTTCACTTTCTTGTTCTGGTTAATCATATTGGATACACAATATTTTTGACGTATTTTCAAAAAAGTATTTCAGAATTCTTCGAGAAATGTTTTAAATATTTATGAATCCAACCTGGGTTTAGATTTGAAGATCTTTAAAAACAAGAGAAAAAAATAAACATGTGTAATATATGTAATGCATGTATAATAAATATAATCTAATATATTCATAGTATTTGGTATTTACAATGAAATCGATATATTTATTTTATGTAACCATAAACAATAACAAAAAATATGAAATTTACGAAAATTTACGAAAAATTACAATAATATTATTTATTGCCTTCTGATCATTTTTTTTTTTTTTAATTAATTAATTATTATCTATGAACTCTATAATTAGATCTTTTGAGTTCAATTTTGAATGCATAAATTAAACCATATTTTTCTTTATTGAAAGATATTTGACTGCGCCAAAAATCATATAAAATGTTCTAGTTAGAATATTATGATCATTCTAACATATGACATCGATATTCTAAAAATAATATTATGCGTAAATCTACTCATACGGATAATTGTTGATTATGTAAATTATAGTTCATTATGTGATCCATTTTTAATCAGGGAAAGTTCATCTTAAATTAAACCTAAATTTTTAAGTTATGGCATGATTTTTAAAGTTCACCCTAATTTTTAATATATCGACAGTGTCAATCTTAAAAGTTAACAAATAATATCATTTTTCTCAAGAAATTCGCTACTATAAATTTATAAGGTTAATTATATATATGACATAATTTTTTTACATAATTATATATTTATGACATGATTTTTACGATTTTACCCCAATTTTTTTTAAAGTGTCAATCACGAAACCTACGATTGAAAGCATGAATCAAGTGATTATATTTATTACCTTTTTTCAATCAATAACTGAAGAAACTACCTTATAACAGGTTAAAACAAATATTATTATTTCTATCGAATTTTCTTAAATTCTTTATTTTATAAGTAATTTTGGTATCGGCATTTCTTAAAATGGTAATGTCGATTCAGGATAAACTTGAACTTAATTTGAAATAACTAATCATAGATGCAGTTTTATACAATAGGATTTTTTTTTTTTTTTGATATTATTATTAAAAGTTTTAGTAAAATTTTATCTTTATCAAATCAATAATAGGATTTCCATACATTTGTTTTTTTTTTCTACTCTAAAGATTAGTGAATCTAATTGGAGATTCGTGAAAAAGATAAACAATTCCAAAATTAAGTTCTTGGAATCGAAAAATCTTCTATATGTAAATGCTGTAAATCTTCTTTTTTGGAATTTGTTGAACCCATAAAAATCGTAAATCTATAAAATCAATCCCCAAAGAACCGTATTATTAATCATTTTGTGTTTTTTTTTCAAGCATTGTTGTTGCGGAATAGACTTTAACCGTATTAAATTAGTATTCTATACCATTTTTTTTTAAGATCGGCGTTAATCAACAATTAATTAAAGATTCGTACTAATGAAATTGTAGTGTTAAATGAAAATTTTATTAATATATTTTAGATTCAAATTTAAGCCAGCATCAAATAAGCAATCCGTCTATCCGTCATGGAAATATTATAATCAGAAGATACTAATTTCTGCGGGTCATCCGTCGGTTATCCGGTTCAATAGTAAAATTGCGTATTGCCGAAATTCGAAATCCCGAAATTATCTTCTATATTTACTTAATAGCCGAAATTATATCCGAAATTATTATTTTAAATTTTATTTTTTATAAAAAATACAAAAAAATATTTCAAAAATAATCCCGAAATTATATAAAAAAGATAATTTCAAACATAATCACGAAATTATATAAAAAAAAATATTTCAAACACAATCCCGAAATTATATAAAATAATATTTCAAAAATAATCCCGAAATTATATAAAAAAAGATATTCCAAACATAATCACGAAATTATATAAAAAAAATATTTCAAACATAATCCCGAAATTATATAAAAAAATATTTCAAAAATAATCTCGAAATTACATTTTTTAAAAAATCAATTTAGGAGCCATCTAATAATTAATTAATAAATAAATTATCTGTTACTAAAATTTATTACATTATTAACATTTATTACAATAATTAATTAATTAATAAATTACCTGTTACTAACATTTACTACTTTATTACAGTGGTATAAGATTCTAGTGAATTATACGTCCCTTGACTTCAGCCATTGATTGTGGCGTTACGGCCGAATATCTTTTCATATGAATAATTCAGTTTGCCATGATAGAAATAACAAGAGATTCGTTGTTAATTACTCTAACTTTATTCGCTTATAATTAAAAATTACGATGTGGCTAGCGTAGATAGCGTAGGTAATAAACTTTACTTCGTTGTACATTGTACTCATTAATTCATTAATTAGTAGTTTTACTATGCCCTTAACACCCTTCAGGTAATGTGAGAATTATAATCACATCAAATTATTATAAACAAGGAAATGCGAACCGTATCAGGATTATACAGCCAGGCTCATTATCGCCGTTTTCAGAAATATGTGTAATCCAAGCCACCCCATTAAAAAAACCAATTTTCAAAATTTTGCGAAACTTGGCGATTTTTTTGAATATCTACGTGGAAAAAAAGGT
>QZLH01000312.1:87746-98283 GCA_003833135.1 Oehlia diaphana | reverse complement strand
TTTTTTTTTTTTTTTTTTTTTTTATTTTTTTTTTTTTTTTTTTTTTTTTTTTTTTTTTTTTTTTTTTTTTTTTTTTTTTACGCGTGAGAATTTATCTACATAATCGTTTACTTGATATTTACTTGATATGGTTTGATCCCGGATCTATAATTTCACCATATTCTGCCTGATTCTATAAATTCAAATGGTAAAAAAATCAAATCTTTTTGGGGTTTTTTTTATGCAAATTATTTTAATGTATGCAAATTATAAATTTTTTTTTTTCTCACCATTTGTTTTCACAAGATAGGGGTGCATCAATTGTAAATCATCAATCTAATCTTATAAATAAAATGACGTAATGATATATGAGATTATTTATTTGTTTGAATTGTACCAATCAAAGTATGTAATTTTTTATACACAAAATATTATAATTTTTTGGTTAAAATTTTACTTTTAAACACTAAAAAATTATGACAAAATTATTAATAATTTATATAAATTATAATATATATATATATATAATTACATACAATTTTCTTTTAAAAAAATAATAATTAGAGTTAAAATTACTAAAATTTTAAATATTTTTATATAGTACTAATTTTCAAATTATTAATTTTAAAATATAATTTTACTATTTTAAATAAAATGGGAATCACCAGTGATGATCGTCATCACCACTTAATTCTGGCCGAAAATTATAATTTTGGCCAGTGTTAAAAAATATATCATAAATTTTTTTTTCAAAATTTCAATTTAAATAATAAAAATGTAAGCATTTGGTATGCCAAATTTAACCATTTCACACTAATATATTATTATTAAAAAATAATTTTAGTAATATCTATTTGTTGTAAAATATATAGTATTATATTGTTATTATTACTTGATCATCTATCAGCAACTTTTGAAGTGAACAAATTGAATGGATATTAATCATTAAATTTTTGAAAATTTGACTAAAAAAAAATCCTTTTTAAAACAAAAAATTGCATTTTACTTATAAAAAAATCAAACTTTTCTATTTTCCTCAAAAACTATTTAAATAATAGCCTTTATAATCTAAGAGAAACTTGTTCTACTCATAAATTTACATATAATAATAATATTTTATATTTATATTATAATTAGAATAATATCTCAGTCAAAAAATCTCAGTCAAAAATTTTAAAATTTAAAAATATTTTTATGTAAGATGACAATCATTATCAGTAATATTTAGATAATATATATATCCTACTATATAAATAGTTCTTTAAAATTGACTCAAAACTTGACTCAATTCAACTCATGAGGAATACTATTCATGTGTTTGTGTAATAAAATTGTACATGTTTGTAATAAAATTATATGTGTTTGTATAATAAAATTTTACGTGTCTGTATCTATATAATGAATTTTACATGTACATGTTATACTAAAAATAGTAATAAATTTTATGTATTTGTATAATAAAATTTTACGTGTCTGTATAATAAACTTTATGCTAAAAATAGTATATATTAATAAATTTTACAAAATCATAAATTTTACTTTAATCATAAGTTACATTTTAAAATCCTGTTTAAATTTACCATATACTTAACAATTACATAAAAAAAATTTACCATAAAATTACATTTATATTTTTTTTTAATTTATAATGTAATTTTTACCTTAAACTTGTGAGTAATCTTTATTAGAAGTAAGCAGAATTCTAAATGAGGAATAAAATAGATATTTTCTGATTAAACAACATAAAAAGAGCATTGGTAAAGAAATAAAACAGAGAAATAAAAGGAAGAAAATTTAGCAGGAAGGAACTAAGTTCTGATGCTTCCAGTATTTCCTCCATGTATAAGTGAATTAGTTGCTATTGTGAAATGTAAATTCAAATTAATCAAGTGATTTAAAACCTATTAATATTATTAACAGAGGTTTCTTTTAAGTTATTACATAAGACAAATTACGAGGACTACGTGAATCACGAAATGAAACTGAAAATATTAATATATCACCTAAAAGGAATTTTGCACTTAATAATGCAAATACTACATTCAAAGAAGCAAAGTTAGAAGAATCATATGATATAAAACCTGTTAACAATGTTAACAGGTTTTCTGAAAATTCAATTATAGTAACTAAATACATATAAAGATTATTGCAAGAATTTTATCACCTGGGGGTCAAGATCCAGAATTTATAAAGTTCTTCAGTTTCATGACGTTATCTGCATTTATAAGTTTTAAGAAACTCACTAATTTATTCTATCAAGTAAATAATACAAAGAAGAATACGATCAAAACAAAGTATATAGTAATTACATCTTGGTATTATTATTTTGTCTGAAAGATTCAAAGATAAAATTGTAGAACTTAGGTTTGAAGATAAAAAACTTATAAATTAGACTGCAAGAAAGCAAATTTATAATAAATGAAACTGTTTCTTATAGGCATTTCTGATAGATATTTATATGTAATGATCGTAAGGCAAAAAATATTAATAAATTATTTAGCTATGAATATGATTCCATTTCACTAAAAAAAATAATGGTATAGAGTGGAGTATAATTCTTTGTATTACATATAGTGCTGACAGTATTTCAAAATTTACTAATTCTCAAATCAAATACATAATAGATCAAGTTAAGTCAAAAACTGTTAATAATAATAATAATTAGAAAAATAAATCTGAAAATGATGCATCAGCTATTCTACAGGGATTAGAAAGAACAAATAAAATAATACATACTGAGAAAGAGGAGTTCGCTAATGATGATGAAAATAATATTGACTTTAGCCTTGATGATTGTTTAGCAGAAATTACTAAAAAAAATCTTGAATGTAATGAGATGCTTAATAATGAAAGGATATCAGAAGTATCAAATAAAATATTTGATGATAGTTCCAAAGATGACCAAAATAAAACATCATCAAGTTCTTCTATTTCTATGATGAATCTGACTTTGATTATAATAAGTAACTTTATAAAAAATTCACATGTAAAAAATAATAAGGTTAGAAGTACTAGAAGCAATTAAGTCACAGTCTGACATTAACATCATTTTTGATGATGAAAAAATGGAGATAAACTTGAAGATATTAAAATATTTGATAACATAAATTTTGATTTTAAAAAGGAAATAATAGATGACAAACCTGATGATAAGGTATTTGATGACATAAACTTTGGCCTCAATAATGAAATATTTGACAGTAAACCTGTCTTGCCTGTAGGATTCTGCATGAATTAGTTTGGATTAGATTTTATCAGATTTTAATCTGATCTGATCAGATTCAGATCTATCAATTTAAATTCTGATCTGAAATTCAGATTTATATTTAAAATCTGAATTTGATCTGTAGATTCAAATTTAAAATCTGAATCTAATTTGATTCAAATCTGAATCTGATCCAAATTCGATTTCAGTCAAATCTAATTTGAATCAGATTCAGATCAGATCAGATTTGATACAAGTAAAAATACTGTTACTATCAATTGGTAATTTTTTTTGCATTTTTACAAGTAAAAATGCCAGAATTATCAGTTTTAGCATTTTTTTTGCATTTTTACAAATAAAAACGTTAGAACTATCAGTTTCAGCATTTTTCTTTTTATTATTACATGTAAAATGCTAGCAATTTTCTTTTCATTTTTATATGTAAAACTTATGTATTTCAAATTACAAATTACATTTTTGGCTGATGATTTACTACGCCATGTATAATCTGATCATAATAATCTGATCCAGATTTGACAGATCTGATTTAGATTTAATCTGACAGATTCAGATTATACAATTTCAAATCTGAATCTGAACTTCAGATTCAAAATTGAAATCTGAATCTGATCCACAGGTTATAAATATCTGATTCAATCTGGATTTGAGAATCAGATCCGGATTGGATCTTATCAGATCAGATATTTTGTGGAATCCTACTTGTCTGTTGACTTGAATCAGCTGATCAATGCTCAAACAGAAGGAGTTTCAGTATAGGCATAATCTGGTCAAACACCTGCAAAATACTTTAAAATGTATTAGTTTTTTTATATGTCTGTTATTAAATAAAGTACCATTTTTTGAATCATGTGAGATAAGTTATGAAATCATACTGCAGTAAACGTTATCAATATATATCATATCAGATAATTATGTAAAATATGCCATAGTATAGTGTTAAAAATAAGTCATACATGTAAAAAATACTGACTAATAAAATTGTTTTCCTGAAAGTTCTGGCATAAATTTTGCATATTGCAGCTAAAAAATACTGTATGTATATAATTCTATCCCTAAAACAGATCACAAGGACATTAGATTGAATGCTCTCCTTTAGAGTGCCTGAAGGAGCAAGTGATACCATCAATCAATTTCTATTGCACTATAACAATTGCTTAATAATTTTTCAGTTGGCTGTTTAGGCAATTGATGTATCTCATCTACCGTATTACATATCTCAATTAGCTTGCATTTACAATAAAATGGCATTATTTTTGCACATCCCATTAATAATCCACCATGAACAGCGGTAAAATCAGTGATTCATCTATCCCAATTTCACGCACATGTTGCATTACGTGAGATGCTTACCCGAGGCATCTTAACAATGGACATGATCCAGAGTGTTTTTTTGGGAAACGTAATTACATATACAGTTGTAACAGTTGCATTATCTTTTTTTTGTCAGACTGGGACAAATAATGAACTTGAAAGAACAGTCCTGGTGCTAAATAATGAAATCCAAAGAATACATACTGAAAACGAATGGAAGAATGACGCAATAACACAAGGTAAGCATATTATGTCACAGTCGCAAATGTATCGTTCTTATACGATCAGGTGCTATGTTCTTATACGACGTATATGTCACACAATATAGGTCGTATAAGATAGTATGTCGTACACGTATAAGAACGATACATTTGCGTCCTAGTCTGTCCTATTACATGTGTGTAACATAATATACATTACACTTTTACACGAGATAATAAAATATGTATACTGGTTTAGAATTTCCGTTGCTGATGCTAATTTGTTTTTAGTTGACACGATTATATGCTATTGCTAATTGTATCCTTCAGGTACGACGTAAGAGCGGTATTGTGAATCTTACATTCTACCATGTATGAACATTACTTAGTACGTATTTTTTGTTTATGTCCACATAGACTAATCGTAAAACTTGTGGCTGGATGGGAATAATATAACCGTCTTTTGCGTTCAACCACGCCAATATAACACTTTCCACTACAGACGAATGTGTGATTAATAGACGAAACAGTTACAAAAAATCTTATTGTCTGAACAAAGTGAATTTACACTAAAGAAATTATGAAGGAGGATAAAAATATACGGAACATCCTGTGGCTTCAGGTATAGTAATTAACGTATAATGACTATTTATTTTTTTGATTTTGTCTATTTATGATCAAGTTTATTAATCATACCATGTTGTTCTCAAGCCTAATGAAGATAGTTTGATGATTCATAAAACCTCGGATCCTTTCTTCAGAGGATATATCTTATGATGACAGTGATGAATCAATTAACGATCAATACTAGATACGAAAACATCTGAAAATCTACAATGAAGAACTCAAGAATATATAAATAGTATCTGATGATCCATTATTATTCGAAAAAATGTTAAGAAGAAATTCGTTAACTATGTGTAGAAAATGGGAATTGAACTTATGTAGAGCCTAGTAAGTCATATATGTTCTGTACCCCCCCCCCCCCCCCCCCCCCCCCCCCCTCCCCTTTATTTTTTTTCGTACACGTTTTACTATTCGTATACATACAACAATAGTGCATAGGCAACAGTTGTTAAGGACGTAGTTGAGAAGCGAGATGATTATTGTACAATAACGTAAGATACTCTATTATACTGCTACGCAATCATGGATTCCGTTTTTTCTACACAGCATTAACGAAGTAACACTTAATAGTGGCTTTAGGTAGTTCGCTGTAACTGGGCAACATTACCATCAGTCGGAGAGCCCTTGGCTGTGCATAGCCCACTGCTCGAAGAGCACATGTAATATTTATTTGTTCTCGTTTTATATTTTTATTGGTTCTTGTCAGAATAACCTATTAATTTCCACCTCGCTCTTTCTAAATGTCCACAACTAATCGACGCAACAATAGGTGCGAAAAAAATAAAACTACCCATTTTTTATAACGCACAAAAACCCCCCATGTTTTTGACGACCAGATCCCCCTAGTAAATTACTATCGTTATACACCCCCTCTTTTCATTGTGTTTTTTCGGTGACAACACACATCAAATGGTAATATACAATAGATGTTATTTTGTTTTCGAATGAACCCCCCATTTTGTAAGTTGACAGAGAATAATCATCCTCACTATAACATGTGCAGAAATTACCCGATCCTTACAGTGTCCCCCCATTGACACTGCCTTTTCTTCGAAAAGTCCGTTGTACACTAGTAAGAATACCAGTGTCCATCTTTGAGCGATCAGCCAACACCTGTACAAGAACGTAAGAATAACATTAGTGAACTGGATAAAGCCTCTACCAACTACACAAGTTATAACATCTCTCTAATTAACCGAAAACTGAATATGTGTATTACATAGATGCACATTTTTAATTTATTTTCTCATTGCGTTCCAAAACCAAAGTTGACCGAAAAAACACCATACATAGGACGTGAATCTTGGTTTGATTGGTCTTCGATAGTTATATGTTTACGTGAATTGTGTTTAATTTAGTGTATTTTTCAAAAATTGTGTCATTATTAGATATATCTGACATGTGTTGAACGCTATTCACAAAAAAAGGGTGCGATCACTAATTTCTCTAAGTAACGTAATAAAGTATTAGAAAATAGGAAATCTGAGAACATTTCATGAAATAATTTTTGATAATCACACTGAACATTCGCAGAGTGTCATATGATAGCTTTAGCTATTTATGGGGAGTGTATTACGTGCAACTCTAAAGCCGAAATTTGGGTGTAGCCCAGTCTCTGACTGCATTGGTCATGCAACACAAAAATGCAAAAAAATAATTGTGTACAACAATCAGCCACAATAGGTGCAGCTTTATATATAGTATATGCCCTTTTCAATGCGTTATTTATCCTACTATGCTAGGCTGATTCTATAAATGAATATTTTACGTTAACTGAAAAGATAAGACCAACACTGTTATCTTGTGTAAAGAGGAGGCTTAGGACTTGGATATTATTTCGGAAGGAAAAAATAATGGCGTACTACTTCAAGATTGACATGAAATATACAGAATAAAGTTGGAATCCATAATTCTTGCAGTGGTGCAGTACAGAGAGAAAAAATATGTATCGCAGTCAGAAGAAGTCTTGACAAAATACGGCATTAATTTTAATGTAACAGAGACTCACTTCATACATCTACGTAATTCAAGATGACGATGAACGTTTCAATTGTACGGCAGAAATACTATTCAGGATGAAGTATATGGGTCCTTAGTTAAGAATCTATGCGTAACGTACTTCATATTGCTGCACTTCATAATGAATCACGAGAGATTTGATAGTGAAGCCTATCACATAACAATTGAATTCTTTTCTGCAATAATTTTTGTTACGCATTCACATGTATTAGAAGAATTCGGACTTCTTTCTGGAATAGAGTGGCTTTCATGTTGTGATACTCTTGTAACGAATTTCAGTAGTACTTTCATTATATATGAATTTTCGTAGAACTGTTATTACATTTACATAATAATTATTTTATTTGTCTAACATCATAATATCAAGAAAGAAACAAAAAATAATAATAAAATGCTGGTAACGATTATGGATTCTAGTAATTTCTAATTTGACACGACATATTGTCGTTTTCTAATTCTTTTGTTATTTCACTTGCTTCGGAACTAATAGTTGCATTATTTTTTTCGGAGCTAATGTTATTAAGAATAGAAACTATTTCGAAAATATCTGGCCTGTCGTCTGGTTCAAATTTCCAACATCCTATTTGCATAATGTATAAAGATTAGATAATGCTTCGATACGAAAATACATCGTTACTAATTTTATGCTTACTTTGATAAAGCTTAACGTATCCACTATCTGTGTTTGGTATGGGAATTTCTCTTTTACCTTTAATAATGCGGATATTTAAGCCATCATCTGTTTCAGATTCGAAAGGTGGCCTACAACTTGTTAATTGCCAGAATAATACCGCTAAGCTATATATATCGGATTTTTTGGTTAAGTCGCACGAATAATTCTTAAGAATTTTCTCAAGTATTTTTGGATCCATGTAAGGCACTACGCCATATGCTTTTTCTTTTTTGTTGATAGCCGAACCATGTTTGCGTGAACGTCCAAAATCCGCTATTTTTATCGTATGTTGATGTATTAAGATATTACCGGGGTGCTAAATAAAAAAATGTATCATATTAATAAACATAGTTGTGGAAGCGAAATAAAAATTTTATACACTTACGAGATCTCCATGTATAATTTCTCGATTGCTGTTATGCAATAGTCTTGCTACTCAAACTTTAGTTCCTAAACCTCTACTCCTCGATTGCCATTCCTGCATATGATGACACCCAAGCTGTGAAACACAATATACACATAGGAATTACGAAAGTAGACGAATCCTCATTGATTACCATATAGTATTTGATCAGTCACAGTGAGATGAATACTATTTCATTAAAATATATAACGAATAAATTGTTGTCAATTTCAAGTGTCCCAAAATAATTAGTAAAGTGAAAGTGTCTATGCTAAGATACTGTTAATTTATTCCAATTATCCGATATAAACATCACTCCCTTTTCTGTTATCCATAGTATACGAATAAACCCATGATCTTTGTAAATTCACTCAACGACAAAGAGTATATTCCGTTGTTATCCTCTCTTTCCCGAGCTGTCCTAAGACTTGATGTGAAAAAAATAAACGTGATGTTTCTTACCGACACAAAAATCCCCTAATACTTAAATCGCCGTATTCCTTCCAGTAAATAACTATTGAGTATTCCCTCCATTTTCAGTGTATCAAATATCCCGTTCCAATTTATAGCATAGAAATTACGTAATTTTTGAATTAACCGATCCTTACAGTATCCCCATCGACACTGCCTTTTCTTCGAAAAGTCCGTTGGTTGGTATACCAGTAATAGATACTAATGTCCATCTTTGAGCGACCAGTTAAAACATCTATGACAGAACATATACAGTATGTAATACGACACTTCAATTATCAGAAAACCGGTATTAACCAACAAGCCTACAGTTAATGTCTTGAGATAGTATACATACTGCCTGTTACGTACTTATTATTTTTTAATTGCATATATTCAAATGACCACATAGTTGACAGCATGTGATAAATGTAAGATATTTTTTCGACTCTGTCGGCCTTTGATAGAGTTATATAAATATTACTTCCACTTATTTCGAAATATGTTTGTAGATGGCCGTTTCCTTGTACTAAAATACACTTCCAAAAAAATATATAATCCGAAACGATAATATTACTAAAAATGAGTTCTGAATACACGTTCTTTGAATACCCCTGACTTATTTTAATCTATATATAACAAAATCTTTGAAGTATTACGTCTAGAGAGGATTACTTTCATGTTCTATACAAAAATTATCTCAACTACTAGACCCAGGAGGTCACGGTTGCTTATTTTCATTGGGTTCCTGCCTCCCTGGGAAGCTAGTGAAACAATTATGGTGTCACACAATACAATATAGAAATAATCTCGAAAGGTGCCCATTTCTTGTTTCTGAATGCTATAACCTAGATGCTATACCTTTAGAAACTTATGCAGTAAGTTAGAGGTTAATATAATAATATTTCAGTTGACTGGTATAGCATGGAGAAACAACAATGATCACGATGTTATTTTACTCGATAATCAAGACAGGTTAATATTCAAACATATTCAAACTATCGAAGCCGATATTTGTTGTATATGATGAGAACATGGAAGGTAATGTCATTGTATGCGATGATTAATGGGTAAGGCACAAAAGCCAGGCTCGGCTCTTGATGTAGTTAAGTAGAGAGAAATAAAAAAGGGCAGAAAATCGGCTAGATTTTTATGACTTAGCATAAAATAATCATGTATCACGTGTATTTATTTTATTTGACAAATAAAAAAGTGCATAATTTATTAAGAAAAATCATTTGTCATATTTTTTCTTTTACATACATACAGCATCATCACTGAAAACTACCAAGAATCGGTATATGTAATATTTTTATTTTTTATGCACATACTAGCTGTAAAATAGAATTTTATGTGGAAACTTTATTTGACTTGCACAAAAAATTATGTATCAATCGTACCAGTATCAATCGGAATTTGTTCTTCTCGCCGTTATTGCATTCGCCAACTTTTCTCCAAAAACTTGTTTTACGTTACGGTCATCAACAATGACTATGAGATTACCTTTTTTGTCATATCGAAAGATATCTGGCCTTTTTGATAAAGCTCTGTGTGGTAACTCAACTAAAATGTGAATGCATTTTCTTTTATCAGCCACATCTGCGATTTTACGGTGAAGTTCCGCAAATTTAAGTTTTCCGGATACTCGA
>QZLH01000312.1:72715-82902 GCA_003833135.1 Oehlia diaphana | reverse complement strand
CCGTATAGGAAGCAGTAATGCAATTCCTTCTTTTGATCTTTCCGATAGCAACGAAATATTGTCATATTTTCAAATCAAAGATATTTGGAAAGAAAATCCTCCCAAATCTAATCTCCACGTAGTTGTTAAAATCGAAGGTTAGTGCTTTCTTTTTGTTTACATTGGTCTCTTTGCTGTAAAAGTAACAAAAATGTTTGTAACTAGTTATTATTCTCAACCGCATAATTTCTGATACTTACAGTACTTGATTGAAATTTCTGTGGAGCGTTGGCGAACTTAAGTCTATGATCAAAAAATGATAGAAACATCTCTTTAGCCATATTATCTCTAACAAGATGGTTATAAATGTTCCTCCCAATCAGGTTATTACATGTGAAGAGGAGAGATGTCATGAAAAACAAAATATCGTTCGATATACAACTTGGAACATCTTCCTGTTATGATAAGTTCGGACACTGGAAGGAAGTACATTGTAAAGCCATTTATAAAAAAGCTATATATGATAAGCACGAGAAACAATTTCAACGGAAGATCACCTACGCTATGGTAACATTAGTCAAATGGAAGGGAAAGTTCGCAAATATTTCGCAAGAGTTTAAGAACAATCTATTGATCTCTATAGGACACATGATGAAAACATTTGAGGATAATTAATTTAAAAATAACAAGTTATCTGATGGACCGTTTGTTGTTTAGTCTAGAATAAATATATCCGGAGATTTATTTTATTTCTAAAAGAGTAGTAAAATATATCCGGAGATCAAAATCAAAAAAATTGTAAATTTTATTCACAGAATTTTATCACGTGATTTTTCGAAATTGTGTATTTTATTCACAATTTTTATCGCAGATGGTAGAGTATATCACATGGAGAGTTTATAGAATCGATATTGTTCAATACGGTTAGACAACCACATCAAAATGCTAGATTGTGCAAACAATTCATATCTTTGTATTCATCACCAATAAATTAGCATCTTTATTTACGTATGAGAAAAAACAAGCAATAACATTCTTACAGTGTAGAATGATAATCGTTTTCGGATTAAATATAAGGTACGACTTATCACCTCAGAATATTGTTTTTTTCATTATATGGGATTTATCTAATAAGGGTTAACGTTTTTGCATAGAAGTATGATTATGTAG
This sequence comes from Oehlia diaphana, assembly GCA_003833135.1. Lineage (NCBI taxonomy): Eukaryota > Fungi > Glomeromycota > Glomeromycetes > Glomerales > Glomeraceae > Oehlia > Oehlia diaphana. The sequence continues at coordinate 81,753 of QZLH01000312.1, read as the reverse complement.
ATTACACTGCAATAAATTCCGTGTTATGTACCCTATCTCATTAAGAGAACACAAGAGATACTTTACCTCGTAGGCTTCACCTAGAATATTATCTATTAGTGTACGCTCAGTGGACAAGGTGAACAATTAATTTTCGACATATATCAACAACAGATGAAAAAATCCTTTATATAAGGAACAACAGACTTAATTCACCCGAGTCCTGCTAAAATCATGTATGTATGCCACATGTGTACCTATAAGATCATTTATTATCGTAACAAAAACTCATTGCATGCATTGCTTGCAAAAAATATAACTACACCTATCAAGAGAGATTAATCCTGTTAGAAAAAATAGCACACTTGTATTTAGTAGACATGGGCTCTTTAATCGGATAAATTTGGGAGAATTCTCTTTTTCTGTCGTAAATAGTCTTTTACGTGAAAAGACAAACAAGACAAGTTATCAGGTATACAAGCCGAGTAGTTATTCTTATTCCAGCGTAAATATTTTACATAGAGTATGTATAGAAAATAGTTTTACAGTAACATATGATTATGTATCGCATTAGGTAATTGTATATTATTGTTTTCGTTGGTATATAGTCCAAGTAGAATAATGGAGACAAGTGAATGGAGAAATTAACGAACAAGCCAACTGTGACCTTGGGTCACGGTCTCGTAGTTGCGATCAAGTGATAAACATTTAGCATTAGCGTAACTCACTCAATAATTAACCTTTTGTACGAACCTAAATATAATATCATACAAAAACAAATTCGGATAGTTCTGTGATAAAGAATAATGTAAATCGTTTATTAAGTTAATCATGTGTGTCCTTTGAGTAGCCTCTGACTGGTGCAAAGCATCGTGAAGTACATTTCTTTCTATGATGGTACTGTGTGATTCTCGGGATGGGATAATGTATACGATACAGAGTAACTTAAACTATCCTTTTGGAATTCTAAATATTCGACACATGGTTGACAATTTTCCTTCTAACTATTTGTTCCAGTTTTGTATCTCTTATAAAATGCGATTCAGAGTTATGTAATAATTTTTTTACCTGTAATTCACGAATGCTTTATTTATCATTAAAAAATAAACTTGGTTCTATTAAGAATACGAAATACCGTAATCAAACCGATATACCCAATTTGGTCAGTTTCTATTCCCCCGTTTTGATTACTAAATATTCTGTGGCCGAAGCCTCTTTGCATACTCTTTTCCTCTTAAAGTTGTATGATTATTGGGAAAATTGTCGGCAATAAACCTATTCCGTGGGAAAACAAATATCCGAAAAAAAGTAGTTTTCATTGTGGCACAGGTAATCAGTAATCGTTGATCGTTTCCAAAAAGCCGTTACAAATGAATCCCGCAGCACAAAAAATTGCCCAACAACGAGACTGTGACCTTAGGGTCACGGTTGCCTTATTAAAGTAAAACTGAGGTACAAATCTGGTAACGATCACATTGTGGCTTATGCCTTATGACTTATTTGTAGATTGCGTAGCAATTCTTTTTTTTCGAAAAGTTGTAATTTCCTAAATCTTGTATTATATGGGATAAAAACTGTTTACTGTATTTTGAATATTGCAACATTATACCCCGTGTGAAAATCTTTCTAAGACGTGTTTCTTGTTTGGGTAGACTATTTTTGTACCCATAGGCAGAAACATTTGCGATCAACAGCACTTTAACTGTATATGATTAATAGACAAAGCGATTACAAAAAGAAAATCATGTTTCCGATGAAATGAACTACCTCACTACACTGAAGGAAGATAAAAAGTAGTATTAATGTGTGGATCAGTCTCCTGCGGCTTCAGGTATAGTATATATTACCATTATTTTTTCGTTTTTGTATGTACGGTATTTGTAATTAATGTTTATTAATCATAACACGATATTCTTATTAATAGCACAATCGATTTCATATGAAACGAAACCACCTGAAAATCTACAATGAGGAACAAGAATATATAAAGAGTATTTGATGATTCATTGTTATCCGAAAAAAATGTTGAGAAGAAATTCGTTAACTATGTGTAGCAAGATTGGATTCTTGAAGAAAGAACTTGTATATAGAAACTTGTAAGTCACATATTAAATTTTTTTGTACCTGTTTTTTCATGATTCATTAATACAACATACAACAATAGTGCATAGGCAACAGTTGTCAAGGACATAGTTGAGAAGAGAGATGATCATAGTATGCTGCTACGCAACCTTGGATTCCATTTTTTCTACACATAATTAACGAAGTAACACTTAAAGTAGCTTTAGATAGTTCACTGAAACTGGGCAACATTGTCATCAGTCGGAAGCTGCTCGAAGAGCACATGTAATATTTTATTTGTTCTCGTATTTTATATTTTTATGAGTTCCTGTCAGGATAACCTATTAATTTCCACCTCGCTCTTTTCTAAATGTCCACAACTAATAGACACAACAATAGTGTGAAAAAAATAAAGCTACTCATTTTTTATATTGCACAAAAATCCCCAATGTTTTTAATGACCAAATTCTCCCTAGTGAATGATTATCGTTATACCCCCTCTTTTTATTGTATTTTTCGATCTGGATGACAACACATTATCAAACGGCAATATACATGTTATTTCGTTTCGAATGAACCCCCATTTTATAAGTTGACAGACGATAACTATTCTTACTTTAGCATGTACAGACATTAACCGATCCTTACAGTGTCCCCCCATTGACACTGCCTTTTCTTCGAAAAGTCCGTTGTACACCAGTAAGAATACCAGTGTCCATCTTTGAGCGACCAGCTAAACATCTGTACAAGAACGTAAAAACAACATTACTATCAACTATACACGTTGTAACATCTCTCTAATTAACCGAAAATATGTGTATTACATAGATGCGTATTTTTAATTGGTTTTCTCATAGCGTTACAAAACCAAAGGTGACAAATCACTATGCGTAGGACATAATTCTTGGTTTGGCTGGTCTTCGATAGTGATATGAATTGTGTTTAATTTAGTAATCGCAAACAATAGTCAACACTTTAAGTAGAACTGCATTTAGTTTCGATTACTAAGAACAGACTCTGTATGTTATAGGGAGGGAAATCTTTGCAATTTCCAACAATGACACGAGGCTGTCAACTTTATTTTAGCAAATAGCATGCAAAAGATTTTCCCACAATTTATGCCCAATGGTCAATGATGAACTACTAACCGATAAACAGGTAACGTTAATTCCAAACGAAATTATCATAATTAGTAGTCAAGCATTATTTTTTCTTATCTGTTAATCTCGTACACTAACATATAGTACATCATTTAGTAGATATGAAATTTACTCTGTAAAAGCGTTGAATATATTAAAATGTCAACCGTGTAATAAACTACCATGCGCTATTGGTTGTGGTCCTATTATTGTATAATCTGTATATTATTCTACGTTATTAACAAAATACGAAAAATATTCCGCTTGCTATTTAACTACACTAGTGACTCACATGAATGAAAAAAGATTCAGACAAGGGATATAATGATATTTTTTGTAATCGATGAGACTAATACTGTATATGGAGTATATCTAACTACGGTGGTGAGCATAATTATTTGGAAAAAAGAAGAGGCGAAATACGTAAAAAATGCGTTAAATACAGTCTAAAATAGCGATTTTCCACATTTATCATTCCAAATAATTTTGCTCTTCGAGCAGTCTCCGACTGATCACCAGTGTATCTCCACTCTCGAGTGCAATGATGTACGGGAATAATATATTCTATTTGGCCACAAGGTATTTACTTCGTAGGCTTCGCCTATATTTTATGCATCCGTACTATTATTTGTCATATTAATACATTACAAGTATTTTATTATATTTAGTTAGTGGACTGGTGACATCGGATAATTGAAATGCATTATACCATGTCTGATGGGTAAATCAACATATGATTATATACGAATAATTAGTAAAAATATTTGTGCATGGGAGGTGAATATTCGAAAAAAAATTAATTTTTTATAGGATTGGTAGTGTAGAGGGTGGACGCTATAATCGTATATACGATCACAGTCGAATAGGTTATCGATAAGGATAATTTCGTAATGTAAAGAAAATAGCTGATATTGTTTTCAGTAATCGAAACACTAGTACAAGTTAATATAAATGCAGTTAATAACATCAAGCATTCGACTACAAATACCAATAACAATATTCGACTACAAATATCAATGGATGCAGAAAAATCATCACTAGCGGGATTGCGGTAATTGTTTTTTAGTAATCGAACAATCTCTGATATCCAATTATTCTACTATCTGTTATTATTAACACCACTTTTTTGTAAATGACATTGTTGATGGAGAGGGTAATGAGCGACAACAAAAATACAATATAATTATATCATCGAATACTTGACTAAATGTTTGCACTGCCACTGATTTTTGTCCTAGTTGCTATTCTTTGATTAATATATCATTTCCATGGACCTTGATATCACAAGACAAAAATTGCTTTCTATCGTTGCCTATTGGTAATCCGATATTCTGACTACATAATTATAATAGAACAACGCAGGAGAAGTAATTTGTCCATATATCTTTCGTAACTACATTGACCTCCAATTCTATTACTCTACGATATCCCAAATATGATTTTTTTGTAATTACGAAGTGTCTGGGTAAGTTAGCGTTTTCACGACTTGGTTATTTATGTGGGCAAACGTTCTACTTTTTTCAAAGAAAGATTTACTTCACAACCTAAGACTTCTATGGTACAAGTCTCTATCATGTTAGTGTCCACCATGACTAGCGTTTCATTAAGTTTCAGAATAACTTATACCATCAAGAACAAGAATTCGAACAGTGGCATAATCAAGGTATTCGACGATCATACGCTAACTAGCTATTGGCAACATGAATCCAAGATAATACCAATGTTAATATTGTTATTTGATCGTTAAATGACAGCCATCAACAATTAATTTGTCAAATCCAACTCCGCAAGTATACCAAAACACGTACCTATTTGTGATCTTGATTGCAGTCGAACACTATGTGATAACTCTTTTTTCTAAAATTCCAAGGCAACATGTGAAAAAAAATGGAACCGCTCTTTATTATGACACAAAAACTCCCAATATTTTAATTACCAACTCCCTCCCTAGTTATTAACTATCGCTATACCCCCTTTTTTTGCTATGTAACTTGATCTTCGGTCTGATGAATTGGTCTGATGGACATGACACATTCTCGAATCCCCGTTTGAAAAGTGAGTTACAATAACTTTCTTGTTATAACATGTCCCGAAATTAACCGGCCCTTACAGTGCCCCCTTTGTCACTGCCTTTTCTTCGAAAAGTCCGTTGTACACAAGTAAGAATACTAGTGTCCATCTTTGAGCGACCAGGTAAATAACAGGAATGCCTGAAGGGCATTATTCCATAATGTAAGCAAGGCAATAAACTCATATATGTATACATATTTTTTTAATTGCCCTCGTAGCCAAAGTTAACTGAATATCGCCATAATTTCTGTCTTGGCTGGTCTTACGATATACTGTACTTAAAATTATTTCTGCGTGTTACGGAAAGTCAGTATATTACTCTTCTAGTTTACGGTTTTCATTTAACGAATTCTAATACAACGTGAACAACAGAGTTCACAGAATGTGAAAAAATATTATCAAGTGTCGGACTTTTAGGTGTACTACTGTAATAATAAATTTTGAGACATATACGTGAAATATGGCAACTGTAACGATCCTCATCTGTTATACCAAGAATATAAGAATCATGTGCTTTTTTTCAACGAATAAAAATCGTCTCCATTTACTATCACCATTCGATCATTTATCTTTAAGAAATAAATAAATAAATAAAGCATTCGATCATTTTTTAAGTTAAAAAATTAATCATGTAAGAGACAACCTTTGATCATAGTATGATTTGAAATATGTAAACGCAGTACATAGTGTTAAATTCTCAAGAGACGAACAGAAGAAATAGAACACCATATTTTATACATTAATTATATTCTAAGACTTAGTTTATTTTGTTTCCAATAAAGAAATACGGTATTACAAAAATTAACTATCAATATGCGATTCATTATACCCTGTAAATTGTACTAATTGATACTTGGAACATATCTGCTATTTTTTTCTGTATTCGATTTCTGTTATTAACGGAATGATCGTTCCCTTTTCATCTACATGTTTACTAATTCGGATTACTTCATCAAAAAACAACGTGTGTAGGTTTAAACACGAAGAGATATGAAATCATTGCTATAACAAGAAGGTTCCAAAGAAATATAGCCAACACACGACCATGTTACTCTATAACCATTGACATTTTGTTCTTTGATGTCATTTTCATTATATCCTGAATCATTCATAATTTCTTCGAGAAATGGTTTAACGTGCCCCGTAAACTACTCAAGATTCTTTGGTCGTTCTTCTGTCAACATTGGATATCCTATTTTCAAAGAGAATGTATTTATGTATAACTAATAAATTACCAAACAAAAGGCGCAGAAATACGACTAACTTTTTCGTTTTTAGTGAGATCACTGAGATGATACAAGAAATAACATATTCTCCTTATAGTTAATCAGGTATTATTAATGCTACGCACCGCATCATTCGGATTAATCTATTATGTTAATATCAACAAACGCCCAAGACATTACGAAAAAAATCATCCGTACTTATCCGTACTTATCCATATTTATCAATTTTCGGGTTGAGTATAAATAATTATTTCGATGGCTTATCAAAAAAGGTTAATCTCTGTTTTAGGCGGAATTTACGTTTTTCGTTATTTTTTTTTTTCTATATAAACAGGAAAGTTATTTCAAAAAATGGGATGTCCGATGATGACTGATAAACTTCCCGACGACGTTAGGGATTGGTCCCCTGAACATGTTAAACAATATCTTGAGAAGCACATTAACAGTTCAAAATATAACGACGAGGACATAAAAAAAATTTATGATCAAGAAATTGATGGAGAATCTTTTCTCTTGTTAACTAGAATGGAGCTTATTAGCGAATCGCTCAAAATAAAAGTAGGACATGCAACGGGTATTATGAAATTAGTGGAAAAACTCAAAGAAACACAAGGTTAGCACTTAATAAAACGGCTTTCATTACACCGAACTGACTGTAATTTAAATTACTTTTTTTAGTGGATTCCTCCTCATCTGTCGAAGTAGTGACGGCCTCGGAATTTTTAAAATTCCGTGAAAGAAATACGGAAGAAATAGAGAAAATAAAAGAAACAATGAAAACAATTAACACAAAGATCATTGGTCTCCTTTCTGAAGTTGAACGAATCAGTTCCAGTATGAGTGGAGTTTGTAAGGCTTTGCATCAAAAACGTATACTTAATAATTAATATTTTTTAACAGGTATTTTCTTCATGTTTCACATTGTGATTGTATTTTATTTTCATATATGATATAATAAAATATTGATCTTTATTATTAATTCAAATACGTCTAACAGTTTTATATAAAGTTCTTGAAGGATACTAGTTCACTTTTATTTTTTATTTTTTTCATAACAAAAATAAAATAAATCATGTCCTACGTGATACATGCGCAATGAAATGAAGCAAGTGTGACTCAGGAGTCACGGTCTCATCGTTGGAAAAGCCACATTAAGATAGTTTGTCGATCCTCATCTATCATACCAAGAATACAAAGAATCATATGTCTTTATCAACGAGTAAAAAATTGTTCATTTACTATCACCCTCGACAAAAATCTTGATCGAAAAGATAATCCTATGATCATAGAATAATGCAGATATATCGGACGCAATATATAATGTTAAATTCTTAAGATAATATCGAGCACCAATAAATCTAATCATTATTAGGAAACTAGATAGGTTAATTAAAGTTCTTCGGAATATACAAAAATATTCACACGTTACTATTAATACCTTTTTCATGCGCATTTATTATACCCTGTAAAATATACTAAACTTCCACTTGAGGAGCTCACGGAGTGATTTATGTTACAAAAAAATGTGTTTGGATATTCCGGAAATGCCCTACTTTGCAATGTGACACATTAATTCGTGACCATTTTCGTTTGTCCTGTAGTAGCAACTTGTCTACAAATTGCGTTGGCATATTGATGATGTGATGATGGTAACGAAGAAAGAGATTGAGATGTTGAGTTGGGAACCTTCTGAGGCGGTAACAATTATGTCTGTAAACCATAATCCAAAAGAGCAGTTCCAAGAATCAAACATGTGAGAAAAAGTAATAATTTCTCTATACCCATGTCGTTCAGATAACTTATTGCCAACAATCCCATATAAGCTTACGTCTATTTCTGCGGTGCTTTCTAGTTGGAGACCCTTGTAATTGACTTTTCAAAGATTAATTTCACGGGTTAACTTTCCTGTCATGAAAGGGAACTAGTAGTACTACTAAAAAATACACATTATTAATTTACAATAACATAATTGAAATATGTTGCTTGCTTTTTCCAATAAAAAAAAGTCTAGTACGAAATTCTGCATGACTTGTATTATTGACTCGTAAATTCTTAAGTAATCTACGACCCAATTATTTTCTTTTTTGTGTTGACCTGAGTTTATACTATATGTTGTAGAGTGATATCGTAAGACTGAAAAATCGAAGGGAGGAATAAATATTTCAGAAAACACTGCCAAATAATTGGGTTATACTTTTCCTGATCGCTGTCACAATTACTATATTTGCAACCGTCATTGTTGATATCAAACTTGGCTTACAACTTTGGTCCATTATTATTCTACTATCGTAGTATTATTGTCAGAATTGGTCATTGAAGATCCAAAGAATTTGACTGAACAGGTCTTTAACGGGTTCTAGAAGTTTATCTTTGCTAAGTTTCCTATCCGTAAGCGGTAGATTTATAGGAGTAAGATTACTTATTTTAACGTCTATGGGTTCCTCTATACAATCGGTTTCGATTACTTTAATGATAAACCATTCCAAAGCAGTAGTTACTATCCCATATAATTCTGTGGAAGTATGTCCACCAGAACTTCGTAATCTTAAATTACGTTGAATCG
>QZLH01000312.1:58354-72336 GCA_003833135.1 Oehlia diaphana | reverse complement strand
AGATTACTTATTTTAACGTCTATGGGTTCCTCTATACAATCGGTTTCGATTACTTTAATGATAAACCATTCCAAAGCAGTAGTTACTATCCCATATAATTCTGTGGAAGTATGTCCACCAGAACTTCGTAATCTTAAATTACGTTGAATCGCTGAATGAAGTTGAACGGTGTTCTGCGATATACCCTGCTCAAATATCGTCTTTTTTCGCTTCAGTAATTACTATAATCTTATCTCCCATCAAAACAGCCCAATCGACTGGACCTCTGCCGAACGGGCCAGCTATTTCATATTCAGGTACAACTTTTATTTTCCCATTGAAACAGTAGGCAACTCCGTGCAATACACAAGAGATAAATTCTCGTCGAGTAGCTTCGTTCGCAGTAGGGATGTATGGCAAAGTAACTTGCCGCCGTATTAACTCATATACAATATAGTCTATGCTTTGTTGATACTGAGTTACGTCGCACCTTTGTCCTTGAAATTCTGCTAGAGTGTCCCAGCTAGAGGTATTAAGCTTGAACGCATCCCGAAGCAGTTGAAAACTCCAGTTTGAAAAAGCTTGTTGTGGTGTTTCGACAAATAATTCAAGGCTTGTCCGATAAAATGAAGACCACGCTACTTTCATTAAATCGTTGTCATCAGATATTTTAAATGATGTTTGAACTTTCTTATCATGCCCATTACGGTAAATACTGATGTATTCTTTTTTTGTATTATAAAGTAACGGAAAATGAGCACAAATTTGACCTTTCAACAAATCTAACGTAAGTTCTTCTCGCCTAGTAATTATCCACTGAAAAGTAGATTTTTTTCGACCATGAATAACAGAGCAATGTATTTCTTTTCGTTCATCCGGGCATTGAACGATAATATGGATATGCTTCTTATCTAGATTGGTACTGAAATGAGTATATATTTCGTCCAAAGCGGACATCTTAATTCCGCCAAGCGTATTACCTATATTAAAAGAGGGATCGAAAGGCTTGTTGAGAATAGTGACTCTCCCGTCTGTACCATCAACGGCTATTGGCTTCTTCATTTTCCAAAGAGTAAGATTTTCTCCCGAATAGTTGTCATGACGTTTTTCGACTATCATATCACATAATTCCGCAATTGTGTTATTTCTACTTATATGAATAGGGAAGATTCTATCCTCAACTGGCGTAACACCATATACTAGGCAAAACAATGTGATCTGTTCCATTACTTGGCAGTTTCAAGAGTCTGATCCTTTTTGCAAGGATTATTATTCAATTTTTGTATGCAGAAGTCGTATCAAGCGCACACAACAATTGTGTAGTACTGTAACTAATAAATCCACTCCATTTTCACGCATAACTGATTACTAGCGGAATTGGGAATTATCCCTAAGCAAGATTCTTCAACTAACGAGAAAAATCGTATTTTGTGATTCTGTTCGGATCTGTAGAATATATTGCTTCTAGTCATTAGTCCCGCCCAGAGTTATCGTATTCACTTGTTTCACTATCTGAATGTTCCTATTATCGATAATACGTGAATAAATACTAGTGTAGTCGACAGAAAAAGCTCACATTCCAGCCTGTGGCGTCCCCTTCAGGGTGGACTAATGTTGTCATAAAATAAATTTTGTTCGTATCCCAGCCAGGTAGGATTTTTTTCTAATATGAAACAAGAGTTAACATTATTCGAATAATAGAAAAACGCTTTGGTGAATTAAAAAATGGAAGTTTTTTGCTTACGAAGAAACAGTATCACAAATATGCAGTAATTTCGGAGTTAGTTTTATTTGTGAACACCATCCGTATTTATCCTACTCCCAAAAGAAAAGCAAATATAACAAGAAAGCTATTCACTTCCTCTTCATAATCTTCCTAGATTCCATCCTTCATAATTTTTCTCGTTCCTCAAAAAATCAGTCTATGAATAGACATTCCAAGGGAAATGAAGATTTTTTTATACATTTCTTTCACGTAGTTGATTATGTTTGTAAATAGTTAAAAAATGAATAATGAACAGCAAGACGCTCATACCGGAGAGAGGAGGAACGGAGTTCTTAGGGAATGCTAATTCCTTAGTTTTCAGTCATTATAGTAACATTCTTTTTATTACATTAGTAATAATCCAATGTTTAATTGTTTTCGAAATGGATAATTTCGCAGACCAGAGATGTGGACTGCAATATTATAATATCTCTTGGTAAAAAATATTTACTACGTGACAGTTCTACGGTTATCTTGTTTTTGTATTGGTGTTTATGAACACCAGTATCATCTGACAATCTTTTAACTCAAATTCAAGCGATGAAAATCATCGTAGAATACGACTAAGAAAAAAGCGCCATGAAGTTTCATTGATTAATCTTTTCTTATCAGTTGACGGCAGAAGGAAGGAAACTTTGATTTCGTGTTATCTCAGAGATAACCCACAATTATCCCAGAGAATAGCTTCTGATTGTTAAAAGTCGTTTTATCTGTATGTCTCCAGTCCGTGATACTTTCATTGGAATTAACACGTAGTTTTGGCGTAGTCTAGTCTCCGACTGAAATTTTCTCAAACACGGAGAGATGCCAAGCGTACAATAAAACATGAAACCAAACATTTAGAAGAAATGTAATTAACACTCTATTAAAATAAACCGAAATCAATACTTCGAAAAATAAATGTAAAAGGCATGTGTGTTTACCATTAGGAAACTCTGATGTATACAGTATACGGAAGATATGCGAATCCAACTCTTCTCCATGTGGAGTCATCTCTTCCTTAAATAATATCTCGACCACGTTTCTGATGACCTCAGTTAAGTTGCTTATCTTTGATATCAACTGTCTAATGAATTTTCATAATGCTTTGAGTTGTTTCTTATAGTGATATGTGTTTTGCAAAGATTCTACTCTTACCTTTTTTTGATATCTTTATTCCGATCCCATTGGTCGAGAGAACGACACAATCTGAGAGGAGCTCACGAAGTGATTTATGTTAAAAAATATGTGTTTGGTTGTTCGTGAAATGTTTGTTCGTATCATGACACATTTAATTCATAATATACTGCAGCCATTTTCATTTATCCAGTATTAGAAACTCGTCTACAAATGGTGAATAGGTATATTGATAACGGTGGTAATGATGGTAACAGAGAGAAAGAATTGAGATGCGAAAAGATCAAATTCCGGATCTGTATAATTATGCAATGAAAATTTTAAACCGCTCATATTATACTCTAAGCCGGGATATATATACAACTTATTTGCCTTGAAAAAATCAGTTACGGAGCTATTTATGAGAAACCTATGGCTAGTTGGCGATAAATTTAGTAAGAGGCTAGTAATAGAACTCTACTGCATTTTTTTTCAAAAATTCTTCATCACGTAAATTACGCAATGATGTAATCCATATTCTGCGAATCACATAGTCGACCAATAATACAATTCACAAATCCTAATGACAGCCTGTATTACAGTGAATGTACAGTACACGCATATTTCAGTGGAACTGAGCAACGCCCAAAAAAATTTCATACAAGTTCACCGCATAAAACATCACACCCAAATTGATAACAGTACTGTATAATAATTATTTAAGTTATACATTGATGTGACAGAAATTTTGTGACACAATCACACAAAGTACATCCCCCGAATTATTTAGTTAAACTGCGGGCTTGTACAAAATGCTATGATTTACCTATTCTGGATTAACTCATAAGTCGAAGAATAAAAACGGAAAACTTCGCTCCATATTGTGAATAACTTTAGAAATCGTCTTTGTTATGTGTAAGTTTTTGTTACTTTTAGCTACGTCCTGTATTTTTATTGCCACTAGAAATACTTGGCTGCTATATGTTCTTTAGCAGTAGACTAACCTGCCGTGCCGATCTTTTGTGCAATCTTAGTCCCCACGGAGAAGAAAATAACTGTGATATAAGACGACTGAGACCTTGGGTCACGATCTCGTTGTTTCCAATACTAGTGGACAACATATAATTATCAGAAATTTTTTGTTCATCAAAGTCATTTACTATATCGGGTTATCTGTTATACTTTACTCTCTATGGAAATACAAGATGTGGTTGGTATTCCCGATGAGTGTAAAAATATGGAGTAAAAAATTAGCGAATAAGTTGAAAGTTGAAACTGACTTCTCTCACCATAAAAATGTTATCTGAAATTAAAGAACCTGGACCGGGCTTCGATTATTTCCTAAATACTCCGTGCAACGACTGGGACGTGGTTCAGTACCACGAGTTTTGGAAAAAAAGCAACTTCGGTTTAGATAAAGCGAGCGTAACGAGAAGATTTAACACACAGTTGCAGAAGATAAAAGAACAAGGCACGGAAGAAGAGAAGAATAATGCAATACGTCTCGAAAAACAATTTCAGGTTAGCGTTCTCCGTAATTTACGTGACCGCTTATTTGCTAGCAGTAGCTACCCATGGAACTTCGTCTTCGCATGGTTATGGACTTCGCCTCTGCTACTACAGCTACCCATGGAACTTCGCCTTCGCATGGTTATGGACTTCGCCTCTGCTGTTGGCTACAGCTACCTATGGAACTTCGCCTTCGCATAGTTATGGACTTCGTCTCCGCTGTAGTCCAGCTAGTCAGCCTAGACTAGTCCTCTTGTTTTTTAGTTTTTTGATAGCCTTGATACATTAATTTGTATATTTTTCGTATAAGGTCGATTCCAAAAAGATGGGACGCATCGATAATTTTTGGTTGAAGTCCTTACCTAGAATGAAACAACATAATGCGGCAGAGAATAACGAGATAAACGCTGAAAATGTATTTTTATCTTGTGATTTATCTCGTGGTAGTTTACAAATCGGTGGAGCTGGGAATATTATTCAAGGACATAAACGTTCCTATGAGAATGGTAAACAACCCATTGACGAAATGATAGCAATCAGAAGGGGAAAAAAACAAAAGCCTGTAAGGATATTTTTAACCAACAATTTGAGATTAAAGTCCTCCTTAAATTTGTTATAAACAAAATAAACTTGAACGTAGGCCGAAACTACTATCGAAGATGGCGAAAGTCAAACTCCAGTACGACAAAGGAATGTAGAAGATGAAACACATAGTTCTCCTGAGGAAAGGGGAGATGACGGTTCTCTCTTTTCGGTAAATTCTGACATGAATTTTGACTATTTTTGTTTTACTTTCTGTATTATGTTTCTAATCTGCATTCCTCTCAAAGGCAAATGGCCACAACGTTTCTGATGTAGGGGTGACACATGGGAACGACAATAATCCCTTTATAGCACAAACAGGGGAAGGTTCAACGAAATATAAGGTTAGTGAAAGTTGGTGTACAGCCGTTCAAAATAAACAATAGTTAATTTATTCTGTATTATCTAAGGTCGTTTTATCGTGGAGTCATGCGATTGATAATGTTGTCATAAATAATGTCTCCAAGAATGATGTAAGTATTGTAATATCGGTTTGTGGCGTCTTTGTCCTGGTATAGTCTAATCCCGTTCTTTTTGTATAGTGGATAACACAGGATGGGTACAACATCTCTACTGATTTTCGTAAATTACAAGTGGAATCAATCAAAAAGTTGGAAACCAATCCAATTTTATCATATGCGAAAGAAATCGATATGATATTGTAAGTTTTTTATGCTGTCGGAGACTGGGCTAGTGAAACCATCCGTAGGGTGCACCCAAAAATACAGAAATTCGCCATAATCCTTACTCCGTAATTACTTACAGGTGCCTGTCGTCGATTATGTATTGCAATGAACTTAAACCAGAATATGTTAAATGTTCTGAAAAGATATGGAAAGAGGCTCGTCCGAGATTATTGATTCCGAAAGAGTTGCCAACAGTCGCTGACCTAGTAATAATTGAATACAACAGGGTAAGTACCTTCCTTGCAATCATTGTAAGCAATCAGTAACCACATTAATTGTTTGTTTGTTTTTTAGCTTTTGAGCGACAAAGAACAACTTGATACAAAGTGGCGCAATAATTGGGCAAAAGGGAATACGTTATTGACAAGCGAAGACAAAGATATTTTTGATTGTGTGCAGATAGTTGCAAGGAATTTGTACGTTCTTAGTTTAATAAACCTATTTCACCAATGTATCCCTGATACTCATTTTTCCCTGCAGCATTACCTATTTATCCTCGGTGAGTTACAGTGAGAATAAAAAAATGGATGAAGATACGTTTGTCCATCGGTACTGTCATCAAATACTTGAGGAGATTTTTAATAAAGCCGAATTTTCATTAGTTTGGTAAGATTCTTATTACTGTAATTTTTAACTACGGCATATTAATTCATGCTCACATCTTATTATTGAAACAGGGCGAATGGCGAATCCGAGAGTTCTAAAGAGAGACGTTTATTAGATGGTCACAATCATGGTAGGAAGCCAGACTTTCGGATTCTCGTAAATATTGAAGAAGCTGACAGGGAACTCATATTTGGCGAGATAAAGCCACCTCATTGCACTATCGCCGTAAATCAACGCATTATAAAGTTAGCAGAATTTATGAAAGGGTCTTTAGACTATCTTATTAACGTTTACGGTTACGTGGCTGGTCTGGAAACATATGGCATATTAATTTGTGGTAAGTACAGTTGTATGGTTTGCTAATGTTGATTATTGACTAATCAGATGTAAAACCAATAGGGAGTGAAATTAAAATATTTAGCACCGATTTGACGTATGATGGCCTATACCGTTGCAATCTAATATCGAAAGTATTGCTCCCGACTGAAAATGCGAATTTTTTGAACATAATCACCGTAGTATCGACCCTATATTCATTATTGGTAAGAACTTTACTTCATAAATCTTTAAACCTGTAACTCCGCAGTTTATTCTCATCTTTTATTCACGTTAGGAACGGGTAAAATCCACGATTAATACCATAATCTCATCCCATTTACCAACTGGATCTTCATTAAACCGCCATTCATATTGTCGAAAGTCAAATTCATCCCCTAAAAAAATACGTGTACCGATAGCATAGTTTAGTTAGGTGGTATTGTCAACGACAATGGGATAATTATGTTCATTAGTTGATATATGTACTGTATACTGAATGTATTTCCATTATCAAACAAGAATTTTACAATGCTAAATAAAGCAATATTCACAAGATATTATTAGATCAATATATCGTATCTTAATTGTTTACTTTCATACATGAACACGTCGTTACCGCAAAGTAATTTGTTGTTAGACTGCTCGTTTTAGATGAAGTGAAGAGTTCGACCAAAGCAATTATTACTATAGACAAGACTGTTTTTATTTTACAAAGAAGGGTAACTTTTTATGCCGGGACGTTTATGTTTTTCAGTCGGAGACTGCTCGAAGAGCAAAATAAGAAGTAAAAAATTTTTGATTTCGTAGTTCATAGTTTCGAATACATGGATTTAACTATCATGAACTTTTTTATTTACCACAGTTACGGATTACATGATACTGTGAACCCGGTTCAATTTTATTTTGAGATGACCAGAGGGTACAAAGTAGAAATTTGTACAATAATAGGTTGATAAAAGTGTATCATATGAATAGAGACGGAACCTGGGATGATTATGAACTAGAAATAGACTGTCCCCTCGCTGACTCCTTCATAGATGATAAAAAGACACGAAATGAAATCACTGGATTTCGAAGTGCGAACGAGGTGTTGGATATCAGCCAATGAGTTTTACACTGATCGCATTTGTGTATCTTTTTTTCATTAATGTTCCGCATGTTCCCATACCAACACAAAGCCTTAGGCGCATGGTCCCATTAATATTACCATACTCTTATTCTCGAAAAGGATTCTGGCGTGAGAGTAGATAGAAACCTAATCTATTTTATATTCCGCATGATGATTAAAATCGTTTCTCGTGTTCACAACTCTTGAAACATAATCTAGCTCGATAAGATAAACAAAATCAACGACATGTCTTTGCCCGAACTTCACCTTGATTGTTCTTTCTCAATTCGTAATATACTACCAACAACTTTTATTTTTTCGCAACTAGCTCTATTTGTTTCATTAATATTTGATAAAATACATTTACCACTTAAAATTTCCCCAGAACCAACTGATCACGTTGCAGCCCATAATAACGAAAAAAATAGCTAATAAAATGTAACGTAAAGTGAAAAATGGACGAAAACGTAGTAATATTTTAGTAACATGCACCAGTTGTATAAAGGTAATCGACATCATGATCGTTCTGTTTCCAATTTTTTATCCTAATTTTTGTGGTAACCACTTCAATCACCAATTCTAATTTGATTTTGACATCATGTTTGATTAGAACTTCCTGCCTGAGTTTCTATTCTAATAAATAACAGCACTAAGAATATTTCCGTAAATAACATGTTAGAAGTACTGGCGGATACAAAAAACACTTGGCAGAAGTATTGGAATCATTACAAAGAATAAACCCACAAGCATCGTCACATACCAGATAGCTTCCCGAATTTTCTATGTATGTTGAATATTTATTGTCGTCTTGTTCATTATTTATAATCCCATGATCATGATTCTCAATAATTGAATTCGAATTCTGATCTTCAATCATAGAATTAAGTCTCATGGCGTACATCATTATGACGAAGTTTCGTTAACAGTTTCACGTAACAGGATTTATTGGTAAGATCCTAATAATAGAGTTTCTGTTAACGAGATCACAACATAGTCTGTTAACGAGCACGATATTGTTTTCTTAAATTCGAATGCCTTTTTCGTATCTCTATTTGTGTTTTACGTGATACAAAAAATAAAACTTAATTATTAATCTCTGCTGCATTATATGTCCAAGATCAAAAAAGAGTAAAAGAAAGAATGTCCAAAGCAATAAGACTATTTTGGTGAACTTGTCAACCCAAAAAACATACAATATGTGACAGTAACGAAAATAATATATGCCATATACTCACGCTACTATTTTATTTTTGCCTATATTTGTTATAACAACATGTTATCGTTTTTTGGTGACGATAGAATATTATTTGTTATGTCCAAAGGGTAGTTTCACGTATATATTCTTTGTTAATGATAACACTGTATTTTCGTGATTTGGTTTTTTGTAACTATTGTGTCTCCGATACATCAAGTAATTTTCTTTTCTTGACCACAAAGAAGATTGGGACATGGTCTTACTCAATACAGAAATCCGCAGCACTGATCATTTATTTTTTTCGGGCGCAACCGGAGCGATTGATGATCCACACATAAGCTAAGTTACAAAGTCATGTGACACTCTACGCAAATGTTCAGAGTATCACGTTATCAGATTCATGTGATAACATATATAGTTATTCATAATTGCTCTCTTCCTTCCAGTATATTAACTATTGTTCCTGTTGTCTACCGAAAAAACATTACGTATGCTATATTTCGTAATGGTAATAAAAAATCTAGGTTTTATTTTTGGCGTAGCCCAGTCTCCGACTGAAATAAAGTGTTCGTGTAAAAATTGTAGACAAAAGGTAATAGAACAATATATCCAAATGAAATATTGAAAGTTATCACATAATTACGAAAAATCTAAAAGTAACATATAACAGTCTATGATCGTGTCACAATAACTTTTTTTTGTTATCTTTTTGACCTACTACAGAGACTATTATGAAGAATGCTAGTACTCCGCACAGGATCGATTGAGACTTCGTGTGAAAAAAATAAAATACACTGTTTCTCACTTGGCACAAAAATCCCTAATACTTAAATTACCGTATTCCTCCCAGTAAATAACTATCGATATATTCCTCCATTTTCATGTCCAGTGTCCGTTAGCAATATGTCCATTTTATAGCATAGACATTACGTATTTTTTTGAATTAACCCCTGTTTTAATTTTCATAGACAAGAAGTGTCCTTACTATATGTCCTGAAATTAACCGATCCTTACAGTATCACCCCCATTGACACTGCCTTTTCTTCGAAAAGTCCGTTGTACACTAGTAACAGATACTAATGTCCATCTTTGAGCGACCAGTTAATACATCTATGACAGGAACATATGTAATACAAGTATACAACTTTTCAATTATTAGGACGGTATTAACCAACAAGTCCACAGTTAATGTCGAGATAATATACCTGAAACATACTGTCTGAGTGCCTGTGCCCTGTTACATATTTCTTTTTTTAATTACAAATTCTAATACCACATAGTTGTCCGAAAACATGTTACGATATATAGTAGAGCAAATCTCTGAACTCTGCCAGCTTTTGATATTGTTACGTTAAATATCACTTTCACTTATTCCAAAATATGGTTAGTAGATTGCTGGTTTTCTAGCGTGAAAATATGCCTTTAAACATAATCATAATCTTATGAAGATTTGTTACACATAGATGGAAATAAGTCTAAAATTAACTCATATTTATATCTATTTTTTTGGGAGTACAAGAAAAGTGTCCGGTTTCTGTATAAATAGGATGACCTTAAAAAGACTTCTCGAATAGTAACACAAATTGGCGATTGACATCATTATAGTCGCACTGGAGATGTTCCAAATCACATGAACCATCAGTGGTATCAAAAACAAAAACTCTTGGTGTCCGCACTGTGCTAGTACAAAATTTGATGTTCTAAAATTATTATATCGTGACAAGCGAATGCTATTTTTAACGTCACAAAAAATATGTTGACCTAGAACATTGTTATTGCCTACTATTGTTTGAAGCTGTTTCGAAAAAAAGTGTAATAATTTCTTTAAATGTATTGTGTTGCATGCGTAGGAAATAGGAATCATTAAATGCAGAGGTTGTATGTTATTCGAATACAGTGGATATAATCATGAACGATTCGGTTAATGGAAAGAGCGTGATTGAGCGGCAAGGCGGTCAAATAGAGAGCAAATATAAAAAAAATGATGGTTATCACTGTACAATTTGTATTATTCAGTAAAAGAATCCCATGTCACTACGTTTGGAAATTCTACTTTGGTCTTATGATTACGGTTATTGTAATTACCAATTCTTATTTAACTAGAGATACTCTCATAATGAGTAAGAGAAATTTTCTTATCACACCTCACGAAAACGATAAAATTGTATACTCGTGAAAATACCCATCAGGGTCTCTTTATTGATAAGAATACATTCACTGATTAAAAACAAATAAATGAAAATTATTTTTTCGACTTCTGTTGTGTTAAATTAATGTTTGATTTGCGTCTCTTTGGAGGTAAAATTGTTTTAGCCGTCTTTTCATCGGAAACATCACTATTTTCCGCTTTATTTTTCTCGAGATAAGCTATAAGTTTTTGTAACGTACATATGATCGCAGTCTGTTATATACAGAAAATCGCCGTAAGTTACTAGGTTCCTAAACACATATCACTAAGAGATTAAAATTACCCTTAAAGTTAGCAACGAATGGATTAATGGATAAATCGTCTCGGTTGATACCATATGTAACGGTATAGTTGCTCGAGTTAACAGACAATTTTTGAGGATACCGTATTCCATATTCATGCTATAAACCCTTAAATCATCTCCTAAAAAAGTCCTCATAAGAATATATGCAATAATGAATTAATTTACATTGCACATACCTGCGACATTAATAGAAAATATCGATAAAAGGTTGCTCAATATCCCTTTCTTGATAAATTGTTTAAGATGCGTTCTTGCGTAATCCATCGAATTTTTACTAAGGCGTGCCAACTTTAAACGGTCTTGTTCCTGTTTTCGTTTATGAGAATTAGGGCGACCCGTTTCCATATTCAGAACATCCACTCTCTCGTTATTCACATATGCGACAAGCATAAAGTCCGGTCTGCGGGCACTACGAGAATCTCCTTTTTGCACGGCATCAGGCCAACTAGCCATATCGCCCCTAATAAAAAATACATCACCTCAGATTTCTATGGAAATATTTAAGAAACCAGTTTCACTCACCATATTGTCCATGTTTCATTATTTACTGGCAAATCTCTAAAAGCAATATTAAATAATGGTGCCAAAACTTCGCAAACATATGAACCCTCATTTATTATCGTCTGGTTTAAAACATAAGACCTATATTTTGGCGAAAACCAGACTTGACGCCTAATACTATATTAATCTCTCGCATTGAATGATCCAAGTCCAACTCGCCAGTAAAACATGAATTAGTAAATTACATACAATGCTTCCAAAAATCGTTTTGTCAACATTTCTATTTCTTCCGGGCGCTCTATCCACTCGCCAAATGGAGGGTCAAATGTTGAAGGCAGGGATACTTCTGTCCTAATACTCACCTCTTGAAAAAAATCGTCGCAAGTTCGTGACACCACATCATTACTCGGTAAAGTATATTTTTTCTTAGTGTCTTGTTCAAAAATATTACGAAGGGATTCTGGCATATCGGAGATAGGTTTCGATTCAGCATCTAATATGCCAGAACATAGAGGGTGATCATAAGGCAGTTGGGCTACGTCTATTTCTTCTAAGTCATTTCCCAATCTTTCCCACAAAAGTTTTTCGGTCCCCGATTTTGCTTTTGATATAGCCTGAAATCTGTTAGCGAACAATAATTGCGAATAGGGAAAATACTACCACACGATCATCATACATGAGCCACATTTCCCTTTAGTATCTTTAGATTCTCTTCTGCGTGGTCAATCCAAGAATCCACATCTACATTCTATGACGTCAACATTGACACCATTATAACGACATATGTTCTTGACTAATATTAAATCGCCTGTATACATACTAGCGCATCCAGCTCTAGAAGGGAGGTGATATCTTCGAAAGCGATTCTCGTCTAAACAAATTCGAAAAGGTTACTCAACGTCCAATAAAGAAAAAAATAATATAAGAAAACCCTGCGGGTTCAGATACATTGCGCTTCACGCAATCCCTCCAGGTATTGTAATGCTATATCTTCATAAGGCCTATATAAGAGATATTGGTCATGATCGAAAATGCTAATAGTGCAACAGTAATAATCCAAATACTATCTTCACCAGACATTACTAATATGCTTTCGCAATACGATCATTGTGCACGAACCAAGATAATCATCATGCTAACCATATTTTAATAAAAACATTAACATGTTCGTACCCTTTGTTTCAGCTCTTCGCCTTGCCCGAAACTCTGGAGTCTATATAGACGCAACTTATCCTTGGCTGGTACGAGCTTTTTAACCCTTTCCAATGTTTGAACAAAATTCTGAACTTCTTTATTATAATCGCCAGTCCAACTACCAGTTCTAACCCGTTTATATAAAGCAGTTGTGACCGTGATATTCGATACCGGAACAAAAGTCAATAAAGATACAGTATATTAATAAATATTTTGCAGTGGAAAAAATGAAATATTTTTGGGGTCATTTCTTATGTGAAATTATTTTGTTACACAAGCTGTTGCACTGCTTTACTATTACATCATATATACCTTAACGAGAATTGAACCATGCTTATTTGTGTCGCACAGCTCAGAACATATTATTTTATAACAGTTTCTTAAATTTTATAGCTGACCATAGTTTTAGGAAGAAAGAATAGTCTTTGTGAATTGCATTAAGAATGAAATCAAAAACATTGCGAAATTCAACCGAACTAGAAAGTGAAAGTAGATACCTCTCATTAGTTCGCAAATGTTTGGTACTTGAGTTCAGAGGAAATATATTCGAATTTCGCTATCATTCATATTTTTATTCTGTTAACAATGTAAATTCGTTGTCATCGAGAAGACATGTTCTTCATGCGACATGGAAGAAATGACGTAGCGTAAAAAACATGTTACACAGTCATTTTTTACCCTATCCAAAACTGGTATTGTGATTTCCCTAATTAGAAACTATCTTTGAATTACAACATTGAGTCGTTCCCTTGATTACTAAAATAAGGGGCCCGTTAAAGCGGGTAGAATCACGTGATTTGAAATTATTATAATTTGATAAATTTTTTATAAACTAAAATTAAAGTGAACTTGAAAATCATTAAGTAAGTGTATTTCGACCTGCTCCGCAAGTTTACTTAGGGAGAAAAAGTGGATTTTGAACAACGTTTTTGACTTTACATATGAGCAAACG